>JARHVA010006014.1:952500-1027500 GCA_037957365.1 Torreya grandis
GTATGCATTAGGAATGTGTATGCACTATAATTAATACATGCTTTTAAGACTATGAAATATTAGGAATGTGTATGTATTATAATGCATATGAGTGATAATGTGTATGTATTACTAAGAGCATGCATTATTAAAGACTTATAAAGAAAATAATGTGAACAAATAAAAGGAAAGGGGGGTTGTTTAATAAGATAAATTTTAAGTATAAAGATGTTAGTGTAGGATTTTTACCACTTTTGGTTTTACTAACAAGGTTGTTAGTTAGATTACTTAGGGTTGTTAAGGTCATTATGTAACATACACTTAATGTGTTTTTTAATTATGAGTTGAGTTATTACCTTTTTATGACCTAATTTATTTCTATGTAATGTATATCCTTCATACTTTTTGGATAATGAATCAGATAATTATTTTATGAAGTTCTCTTTTTCTTTGTTTTTACTCTCACTTAATTTTAGGGTTTTTCATGTAATTTTTAATGTTCAAAGATATTGGATTAATATAATATGGTATCAAATCTCTAATTTGATGGTATTTTTTCCATTTTTGAATATCTTTGGTGAGATATTTCTTACATGCATCTTACAGGGTTTCTTGATTTTTTATTTCTTCATAAGTTTGGTTAGATTCTTCAAAATTCATTCAAACTATTTATCTAGAGTCTAAAATCATAAAATATGTAGCATCATCATATTTATAATGTGCCAAAAACCCTGGATTAGTTGTAAACACAACCTAGTTTCATGCTAATTTATTTTTGACCATTTTAGAGAATTTTAGATTTTTTTGATGATTTCAAGCAAATACATACTACTAAGTTATCCAAAATAAAATATTTTTTTATTTTTTTCTAGGTTTTTTGATATCCTTGGTGGGTCTTTAGTGGTTTTTCCATAGGCATTTTATATCTAGAGTTTCTAAGCTAGATTAAATTTATATACTTATGTGCATACTGAAAGAGTTTTGAGCCTTCTTAGCACTGTGGGAGTTTTGATCCTTCTTAGTAATATGGGATTTTATGATAATCCTAAAACTAACATAACTTTACCTCATCTTGGCACTAAGATAACTTCTACCAATCCTTACACTATAAGAAGTCTTGGCATCCCTAACACTACTTAAACTCTAAATACTATAGCAAGGTGCTATAATCGTAACCCATATCTCTATTATGGGAAAGGTTGATGGTCTTAGCGTCAATATTTTACATTTCATATGTAGTCACTAATGCCCACATTGGTATTCTAGACTATGGGAATAGTCAAATACACTGACACATGTAGGGAGGGGATTTATTCAGGCAATAATTCAAGCAATAACTCAGGTGAGGGTCCACCCCAATTGATGATGGAACTTCCAAGAGCCATAAATTTTTCACCATATCTCCAATTGACTCACTTTTTGAACTGTTAGAAATCTAAGAATGATGAAAATGAGGTGAGATGGTATTGAGCTCTAATCAATGGATTTTGACTCCTAAAACCCAATGGAAGTTCCCCAAATTTCAATTTTAGTAGTGCAGTCTAAAAATGGTAAGTTTCTAAAAATAGTAATTACTTAAATTCCTATATTGTTGTAAATTGTGGAAGTCAAACCACTTAATCTCCCTTTAGATTGGTGACCTTACACATCCTCCTCCCACATTCAAAACATGTATAAATGAAGATGTAGCTCAAAATGGAAATCAGACATCTCTTCTCAGAGATAGGCATATGTTTGGGTCTACAAATTTAGTGAATAAAACATCTCTTCTTAGAGATAGCATCTTTGTTACTCTGTTTTTCATATTTCTTGAATTATCTTTCAACCAAAGCTTTTGAGTTTTGGATCAAGGATATAACCCTAAAACTTATAGTTGCTATAGTAAAGGTCTAAAATACTAGAATTAGGATTTATTAGCACTAATTAAGCCTTGGAATATGATACAAAAGGGTCTTATAACTCCAATGCCAAACCATGATGTCAGACATTTTGACTAGTTAAGTAGTCTAAACCTCCCACATTGGAACTTTTGGCACTGCATGTAGTCATTATAACCCTAAAAAAATTATTTAATAATTGTAGGATACCTATAGAACCCCAACACAGACTTTTAAACTATAGGAGTAGTAAAAAACCTTACATCTATGAGGAAGGTCCAAAACTCTATTAACAATCTAGAGGATGTTAACTTTAACATCATGAAGTGTGACACTATTCATTTGAAAAATATGTGCATTTTTTGGATGATGTTACTACCACATAAATCAAAAATGAGGGGGGAGAACACACACAATAATCCTTATCCACCTAGTCATATGGTTTTTTCACATTATGAAAACACCTAGCTTAGCCCTTAGCCCTTGGTCATATGGAAATTAAGCCCTTGGTAACTTCTAACCCAAAAGTGCTTAACTTTTGGTTCATGGAGGCATAAGTTTTTTTTTGAAGATATTGATTCACAAAAAAGTTTCAAGCTTTGCTCCAAGGAGCCTCAATATTTTTTTAGGGAAGTTGAATAAAAATTTCCACCACTATTTTTCACCCAAATTTTTCATGTGAGTTGAGATTTTCAAATGGCCATAATTTTGATAGGTAAATAGGATTTGAGTGATGTCTTCTTCAAAAGTGTTTGTTTTTTCATGATATACATATTTGTGATATTTTTAGGCCCTATAAAATCATTTAAAACCAAATATTATACACTCTCAGACACATTATTGATTGAGTCTAGTGTCCCTCTAGTTCTTTCATACTTAGACATAAATTACTCAAGATGCATTCTCAACTATGTATGATGTTTATACAAGTGTGATTATATTTAAAACTTAAGGGGTGATCAATTTGATATATCTAATTACTTTATGTTTTATGTACTTTTATTTTATGAATTTCTTATTTAATTTAAGCAACAATCATTTTTCTTACATCATGGAATACTAGTTGTTTCCTCCTCTTACAAAATTCAATTATAATGAAGGGAAAAACATGTTAATTGATTTAAGAAAATAAGGATTATATAGGATATATATGAACGAAGAGACTGAAGTTATAGTTGATGTAGATAAAAATAAATGGTTTAATAGATGTGATCAAACACGTGGTTTTATTAGTTTGTTTATTTCTCATGACTTCATTTTTCACATTGAATATGCTAAAACACCGAATGAAGTATGGACCACACTAGAAAAACCCTTAGGGAAGTAGGATGTGATGAGAGGTAATAAACTAGATAATGAGATTATCATTTTGATCTTGGGTGACTTTGACACACTATATGATTTCTTCACTAAGTTTAAATATCTGAGGTTATAGTTAAAATAATGTGTAATTGATAAAAAAATATGATCAACTTGTTTTGACTATACTCTAAAAATTGGGTCTAGATTATTTTGTGTTTGTGTCCACTTTCCATGCCATAAAAAGGTCTCTTGTAACCATATGGAATATGCCTTATTGAAATACCATTATTTTTTACTTAACTTAAGATAAAGATAAGTTGATATAAATGGCATTTATGTCCTTAAAATCACATGCATTATTTATAAAGAAAGAGAAGCTTTCAAATAACAGAGAGAAGAAATAGAACAAAAAGGATAAAGAGAAAGATGTAAATCCTCCCACCTACATATCAAACAATGAGACCTCTTCTTCTAGTCTTATGACTAGTAAATACTAGATCAAATGTGGGTTTTGATCTAGAAAACATGATGACATAAATTTTTTAAAGAAGCAAATTAACCAACTGACTAAGATGCTTGAGAAGCATAATATCAATGTCCATCACTCTACTATTTAGAATTAATCCAGACATATATTGTCAAAGGTGAATGATAATGATCAAGAAAAGTTAAAATATAATAATGAGGGTAAATTAAAGGTCAAGGCCTTAGTTTCAATTACAACTCCAAATCCTATCTAGGTCATTGACTCTAGTGCCTCACATCATATGGCCTCTTCATAGATTGAGTTCAGTTCTTTGGAACCATGTGACATGTCATTTATATAATTAGGTGATGACTTTATAAAAAAATTCTCAGTAGAGAGTATGCTAAAGTCAGTGGTGGAATAGTCAATAACGTTCTAAGTGTTCCCTCACTTTTGAATAATTTCCTATCAATTTACCAGATCACTCACTTTGGTCTATGCATGTGAGTTGATTTCACTTCAGATTTAGTTTATGTTAGATAATTTCATTGTGATGCTATGTTGGTAGATGGAATGGTCAATAATCACTCTAGATTATATAAAATTTACCACTTTGCTCCTAACTCTCCTTCATATTCTTCTTATTTGGACTCACCTAAACTTGATGACATTTTTAACCCTAAGCACACCTTTAATATTGATGACTCTTATTCTACAGATGACTATAGTGGTGATGGGGACATAACTCCACCATCTCCTTGTCACCTTCTATATATTGAAGAGTTATTCTGTAATCAATCTACCCCTATTCCACTTTAGACATTATAGGGAACAAGTATACTAATCTAGGACACATTAGACATTGGTTAGTCTATCCCATATTTTCAAGGCATTCAATAGTCTTCCATTACCTCTACTCCCATTGCACCATATTTGCATAGAGCAATTGGCCCTCCTACCTTGCATGAGGAGAACATTTTTTTTTATAAGAATCACAGCTTGGTTGAAGATTATAATGCATATGTTCTCCTAAGAGTATGAAATATTAAGAATGTGTACACATTATAATGTATATGAGTGATAATGTGTATGTATTCCTAAGATCATGTGATATTAAAGACTTAGAAAGAAAATAATGTCAATAACAAAAAGGAAAGGGGGTTGTTTAATTAAAAAATAATTAAGTATAAGGATATTTTAGTAAATATAATAAATTAGGGTCACTTTACATCTTCTAGAATTGGTTTCACATCTCCACAAGTTATAAGTTAGTAGAAAGCTTTTAAAAATCCAATCTAGTTAGTACATAGTCATTTTTCATGATTACAATATTCAACCTAGGGATTTCATGACATGAATTTTACAATTGATTTCCATTAGGTAAACATGTACTCATTTTTTAGGTTTTGGATACTTTTGGATTGTTTATTGGAATTGAGTTTTAGGTTTGTCAAAATTAATGTTTATAAAATAATGCACACCCAACCACTCCTTTATGTTTATTTTACTTACTATTAGGTTCATTATAGTCCAAAAGTGATACAAAAACACCATAATAATTTATGACCATAATAAATAGGATAATTTGGGGTACATTTGTGTGTAGTCACCCCAATTTAATTTGAATTAATGCCAAAGTGTTGTGCATTAGGGAAATATGGGTTGTATTGGTGACCCATGTACACCCAACCACCCATTTATGTCATTTTTTTCTTTAAATTGGGTCCCTTATAGGTGAAAAGTGACACAAAAATATTATATCCACTTATGACCAAGGTAAATACAAATAATTTTAAGCAAAATTGTTCATGGACACCCCATTTCTCTATAATTTAGGGGGAAATGGTGTGATATTGGCTAAGTAGGTCACATTATAACCCTTGCACATCAAACCATCAATTTATGTTAATTTTACTTACAATTAGTTCTGTATAGGCCAAAAGTTGCACAACATTATATCCACTTATAACTAGGTAAATAAAAATAATTTCAAGCACATTTGTGCATGATCAACCTAATTCACTTCAAATTCAAGTCAAAATGGTGTGATTAGGGAAACATAAATTTTATTAATGACCCACCCACCCATTTATGTTAATTTCACTTGCAATTAAGTCACTCATATGCAAAAATTCATAGAAAAACACAATATACACTTATTATTGAGATAAATACAAAGGATTTAGGGCACATATATGTGTGATCACCCAAATTCACTTTTAATTCAATCTAGAGTGATATGATTTAGGCAATGTGGGTTACATTGGTAACCTTCACATGTCCAAATACCCCTTAATGTCATTCTTAAATAAGATTATGGGGATTATAGGACAGAATCAACACAACAACATGATTTTCATTTAAAACCAAAACAAATCATGCACATAAACATTCATAAATTCTCCTTGGATACATGGGCACATTATCCATTTTTAATCAAGATAGTGTACCAACAAAATAATCTATATTACTTGTAGAATTATCATACATATTACTTTTGAGGATGTTGATGGTATATTTTGTGCACCGTTCTTAGAGATAGAAACTTCTACCTCAACCCCCTTATTTTCAATCTAAATCAATCAATACACTCCCTTATTTATATATAGGTAGGGATAATATTGGGTATGTTTTGTGCATTACACAATGAACAAATGGTCTATGTTCTACTCCCTTGTTCTTTTGTGCAATTATTCATGTTATTATCAGCAATCATTATTGTTATTATAAAATAGAATAGAATTATTGATATATTTTTTAGAAATTTAATATAATACAATATAACTTAGAAAATAATTGACTCCCCAAGATGGGTATGGGTTCCCATTAGTATTTTACCAATCACATGGTCACCCTTCTCTATTGAGAGTCATCCCTCAATTCAGGTTATCAACCAAGTGTTGTCCTTCAATTTAATTTATCAATCAAATGTCTTCCCTTCCCTCAACTCATTAATATTACCTATGACCAATATAAACAAAAGGGTAAATTTCCACATCACTCATTAGAATGTGGAGCCTCAAATTCCCCTATATATGGATATGGAAATTGATCCCCCCATATCTATGTGGGGCCCTCTCTAGATAGATATATAGGGTCAATCATCAATTGATTTTTGATCATCTATTATAGCCACTTGGCTTCAAATATATATGGTGAGTCTATATATAGGAGTGCCACATACACACACACACACACACACACACACACACACACACACACACACACACACACACACACACACACACACACACACACACACACACACACACACACACACACACACACACACACACACACACACACACACACACACACACACACACACACACACACACACACACACACACACACACACACACACACACACACACACACATGCACACACACACATACACACACACACACACACACACACACACACACACACACACACACACACACACACACACACACACAGACACACACACACACACACACACACACACACACACACACACACACACACACACACACACACATAGGGGATACCCACCACCCACGAATGTGCAAATTGTCTTATATATTCCATATCCCTATCCTATATAACTAAAATGGTAGAAGGTAATATTTTGTGCATCACTAGTGCATACATCATTGATGACTAATGTTATATATTAGATATCAATAAATCCATAGGGGTAGGAGAGCCATTATATATAGGTTAAATTGATCACTCAATTGATAAACCAATTGAGGGACCCTATCTATATATGGTCACTCAAGTACCCCTATATATATTTGAGTACATTCCCCATTATCTATTGATGGAGACTTGATTAATTTATTATATTGATAGAGGGACTCTATCTATATATGGGTACTCAATCTCCCCTATCTATATTTTGGGAAGGCAAGGGGTATAAAACCCTTATCCATATTTGGGCCCCCATTTAGATATGGGGGACCTCTCTATTTATCTATTTAGGGGACATGTGTGTGTGTGTGTGTGTGTATATAACATAAACCCCATATATTTCTAGATTGGATATGGTGATGGTTACCTTATATATATATATATATATATATATATATATAGAAGGAGTTACTCAGGAGAACTATCTATGGGAACTTGATGGGATCAACCATCAACCCTATCCAATTTAGGGGAGAGTACTCGATAATGGCTTGGTTTGATAATAATAATTAGCCTAATACTTAGCCACTCACATACCAAGACATAAATTTTGGAATCAATAGAATACCAAAGTTTTCTCCAAGGGTCTTTAGATTTCATCTTCTCATTATCAGTTGGTTTGGAGGAAGAAATATGGGGTCCTGTATCAAGATTTAATTTGGCATAATCATATAATATTCTTCCATATTTATGGATATTATCCCCCTCTCTATATTCCAAGGGTTATTATTACCTCCCTTTGGAGTGAGGTCCTTCTGAGGGAGGTGCCTGTACTAGTTAAAAATCTCATTACTCTTCACCCAGTTGAGATAGTTAATTCCCTTTCTCATTCTTCGGTAGAAAAATCTAAATATATTTTGGACTTTATGGCTAAAAGGACAAGATCAAAGGCTAAAAGGTTGAGATCAAATGTAGAATAAATGGTGAAGGATGGTACTGAATGGATGATTAAGGGTCCTTTACTGAGGAATAAGATTGACCTTAACCATTCATTAATTTTGTTGTCTAGTTACTTTTATTTTGGTGTGCCCTCTATTAGTTTGTTCATCAAATGGTAGGTTATTTTGTTGATATCATCATCATTGGTGGTTTTTGTCTATAGTGTGTGGTTTTATAGATATTTATTTGTATTCTTATTATTTGATGGCCATTTGTATGATGATTTTAGGTTGAATTTTGGCTAGTGGTTCTATTGTTTTTTTTTTATGATGGATCATAGCTTGTTTGGTTTATTAGATGATATGTTGGTAGATTTTTATTTTGACCTTCATGGTTGATTATTTTTAATTTTATTTTGGATTGTGAGCTCCCTTAAAAACCCTCACCTTTACTCATATAAAAAATAAAATTTATTAATATATATTTTTGGTTAAGATTACTAACATGTGAAGTGAAAAACATTGTCATTATTTATTGTAGTTTTATCATCTTCAATCTAGTGATATAGTAGTGAGAGGATAGGAATTTAATATTGCTCCTACTATTATATGGTTTTTATTTTATACCATGTACCATACAAGTTTACCATAATATCAAAGCTAGCACAATGTTAACACTCATTGTCATTAAATCATACTTTAGACACCATTATTCATAAGTTTATAATTGGTTATTTAGGTGCATGAAAATGATATGGAGTAGTCAAATTAGTGTGTCTTGTGAAGTTTTTCAACATTGCATTCATTGTTGATTATGTTTACAATTTTTTGCCATGAAATACATTTAGTTTTTATTACAAAATGTATGAAATGAAAGGTGAAATTTTAAATAGACAGTAAAAAATTGAAACTAATTATAAAAAATATATATTTATTATATATAAACAATATTAATATATAAAAGGTAATGTTTAAGGGATAAACCTTGTCAAAATTTTACATGAGAGGTAAAGTACTATGAAAATTAACCTTCGGTGATAATATCTTATTCTTTTCATGTAAATTCAATATTAAGAAATTTTTTTTTGCTCTCAAAATGTTACTTATGGATGTTATTTCCACCTATCACATATTAAATTTGATAGTCATGACTTTATTTATTTTTTGGGCCATAAATATCATGATTTTTTTAAATTATATTGGATGCAAGATGAAATTTTGGTTATACAATCAAAGTAAAGGATTATAAAAAATATATAAATTATTTTTAATGTTTTCTTATTTACTATAAATTATATTAACATATGAAAGACAATGTTTACTAGTTAATTTTTCATTTATGTGTGACAACATTTTGCCTCATAACATCTTTAAAATATTTTTTAGATTTTTTAATCCCTTCGTAAAAATTATAATGGACATACTTTAAAATGGAACTTAATTATATTATAATTGACATAAATATAATATAATTAAATATTTTTATTATTTAAGACAATTTGCATATTTTATGAATGAAAGAATTATTAAAATCAATAATTATTACTTCTATGGAGAAAAGATTTGATGCATATTGATTAAATATTATTGAAAGAGGTTATAGTGAGCCCACCCTTGTCTCTTCTAATTAGTATAATTATTATTCCATTTTATTCATCTCACAAAATATCAATTAATTATGTGAGAAAATGGTTGGGGTGACATCTTATCCCAAGAGATGCTAAGGATGAATTAAAATGCAGATAATGAACAATAACATTTAAATAGTAATTATTGTGGGTTATATTTTGGTCATTTTTATCTATTATTTTATATAATTTGAAGTATATATTACTAAAGGCATATGCAATGGTATCGAGACCCCATATTTTCAAAACTAGATAAAAGTAGAGTTATATATGTGAAACAAGAGTTATGTTGTAGTTATAGTACTTGTCTTTTTATAGGGCAAATTAATGTGGATGCTATGTGTATTTGATTGGGAATTAGATAGATATGGTTTTAATTATAGTGATAATATTGAGACAAATACAAATATTTTTGCATGTCAATAGGTATGATATGAATATTATCATTCAAAATAGCACATTATGTAAATTCACTACAAAGATGGTAAAAAATACCATCATTGGAAAAATGTTGGACCTGAATGATAAGGAGATTAGGGACAATTATTTTTATAGGTGTAAATGACTCAAGCACACTTATCAAGGAACCTATTTTTTTTATATCCTAGGGTGGATTAATAAATGGTTTGAATGCATCTACAAAGTGAGAACATGTCTACATTTTACCTATCATAAAATTCATGATGTCAAAAAGGTGCTCAAGTCACAATGGAAATAAATAAAAACATATTCATACTATTGAGAAAGGCATACCTGAGTTGTGAGATAATGACCAAATATTTTTTCACAAAATTAGTTTCTTCATAAAATGAGCATGGGTTAAAATGTCCCATAGGTAAAACATAGTCATCCAAATGTTCTAAAAAGTGAATACAAGTAATCATGAGGATCTTGTTGTTTCTATTTTTGAAACTTCTTGTAACTAATGAGGTGGATAATTGTTTATAACTATATCAATAGATAAAAGACCATGTTAGGCATTTCCATAGGTCAATAATATCTTGTACAAGAGTTTAAATTTTAAATACAAATAGTATTAAACTTAGTAGCATAGGGGAAGAAAAAAAGGATTGAAAAACAAAATTAACTAAAAGGGAAAATGTTTCATTTATCTTTTTTCCCATGCCAAGACATTCATGTTACACTTGGTTTGGCCCAATGGTAAATAATTTGTGTTCTTGAAAGGGATGTCATAATTTCAAAACTTACAACGGTAAGGTATGTATTTCTCAAGTTCAAAACCTATAAGCTTAAGGTGTGTATATCTTATTTTTGAAGCACAATTAGGTGCCTCCTACATATTGGGAATACAAGGTGGTCTCATGTCATACAAGGTACATTTTAGACCATAACCAAATCCCCTAACATCACAGACTTTAAAAATATTCCATTTCTATTTCTATTCGATTGCTTTTATTAATCACTTCACTTTCACATAACTCCAATTTTACATGTGGAAAAAATGAAAATATTTTTTTAAATATAACATTTTTAAGAAAATGGATTATAAAAACAAAAAAAATCTAAGTGGTATATTTTAAATATTATCTTGATAAAGGTTATGGTCTATAGTCTTGTCCATTGTTGTTTATTTTTATTTTTATTTTTTATAATTTTTAACATGTTTTAAAATAAAAAATATAAATATTTTTCAATAATAATATCAAGTTCTAAAATTTGTGTGCCCCTTATTACAATGTGTTTTGGGTGCACTATTTTGAAGATTTATTGTAAAGAATCCATTTGAAAATTACTTGGTATACTTGAATTTATATGTGCATGTAGATGTGTACATGGTCACATGAATGAGTAAGATGTGTAAAATTCACAAAGTACGGTAAAACTAAAAGCCATCTAGATAACCAAATTTTAGGTACACCTATGAAATTTTGTCTAATGTTAGATCAAACCAAAAAATGCATAACATATTAACTTTTAAAAATTAAAATAAAAAATTAAATTTACTTCCCTACCAATTTATTCATTACAACTACCCCTAATAATGACATAATCCTTTGAATTATGCCTTTATAATCTACTAGCTATCTTTTTCAACATTTTTTTTGGTTAACCACCTTTAAATATTATTTTTGATATATACACTTCCTTTTCATAAAATCAATATATCTTGTATCATGACATGTTATTTTTATTGATAAAAACTACTTTTTGTGGCACATGGTATGACATATGGTTGTGTTTATCACATGTTAACTATTTTTAATGTTACAGTACAAGGAAAATGTAAAAAAATTGAAATGAATCAAATATTGAGGGAGGAAATGCATTAGTAAATTGACAGTTGAAAGAAGGATGGGAAAGTTTAATGAATTTAATAACATGTAACATAGTTTTCAACATACAGTTGTCATTTATGGTTATTAAAAAAATAAATTTTATCTAGCCATATATGTGTGTGCTTTGTGATCTATGTGTTTTGATTTTACCGTATTGAGTTATTTTTTTTGTTATGAATTAATGATACATTGGTAGTATTTCATTTGTGATCCATAGTGGCTCATTTTGAATGATGACATGGCAGAGTGCTAAGGTGATGGTTAACTACATCATAGTTACTAGCATCAATCACCACATAAAATTAGTTTTTCTTGCCTATGATGACATTCCTACCAAATTTAATGGCACATTAAATGAGCCTCTTTTAGTTACAATTCTAGTTTGGGTCACAACCTTCTAATAGTCATCAATGGGATTCCACATTTAACATGGCAAATAAATGCCTCTATTGTTAATCTTAAATTTGTTATAGGTGCCCTTAGATTGACACACTAGGAGATAGATGGATCTCAATGTGGTGTGTATGATAATATATTTTCCCACAAGTAATAACAAAATCACCACTCTCCATTAGAATGATTAGGTTACTAGTTTCAAACCAGTATGGTAAAGAGTAGGCATATTATTAGAAGGTATCGTAAAGAGTAAACATTCTTTAATTAAATTTATATTTCTTGTTAAATATTTTATTGACCCTAGTGGTTTGTAAATGTCATGTTTTTGGAAGGCCATTATTATATTTCTATCATACAACCTGTCATATCTCTTAAGGGTAAGGATTGTGGCAAAAATACATTACATGATGATATTAGTAAAACATGTTCTTGATATTTTTTGAGAATGTTAAATTTTGTTTTTATAGTGGTAATTTAATTCACTATTTATTTAATTATAATTCTAGTACATAAGATTTCTCATCATTTTAGTTTATGTTTTGTTTTTTATTTTTCTTCCTTTTCATCATTATATAATTTGCATATTTTTTCTAGGTATGTAAGGGAAGTTAAGTTCTTACTTTTGAACCATTTGAGTTACATAGATTAGGATGATAGTTAAAGAGGGGAATTTTAACCCTAAAATATCTAGGATGCATTTTTTAGGCATGGAATATATAGTTGACTTGTGATTATTAATAAGAGAGAAATAAAGATACCTTTGAAACCATTTATTTATAATTCTTTTAATTTATTCTTCTACAATTTATAAATGCTATGAACATGTATATTTCCTTCTCTTAATTGGGCTAATATTTATTTTAGATTTTATAGAATGGAAATCAAGGATTTTATTTGTTGGTTTCATCATTTATCAAGTCCATGATGATAAGTAATTTTTTAAAATGGTCTTGATTTTGTCTTCAAGGTATACAAAACAAAAGATATCACATGCCATGAATTGGTCTAATGTTTCTTGTGTATTTGTTACATGTAAAAATAATGGTTTCATTTTTATGGTATGTAGAGTCTAAAATGGTGTTTGAAAATTCATGTGCCAAAATTTAGGGGGCATAGGTTTTCCTTAAATATATTTAGGCCGATGATGTGTATATTATGCAAAAACACTACCAAGTTATTGGAAATGAAAGGTCAGATTTCTATAAATGGACATTTGGAGTCATTATTTTTGACCATAAATTAGGGAAAATGTTATTGATATGGGGACAAGTGGTAGCTCTTATTCATAATTTATAATAATTCAAATCAGAACTAAGCTATAATTGTTGGCAATCATAGTAAATGCCTTAAAAATATGTTTTGATTTTCTCACACATTATAAAATTGTAATTCATCAAAATTTAAGTTAAATATTTTATGTTTGGATTCAGATTACATAGATTAATTGTAGATTACGATCTAATAGGAAAAAATAAATTATTTGGATCTTTTTTTCAAACATTATACAATGATTATAATTTTGGGGTTCTAATGAATATCTGTTAGTTGGAATGTTTTTCAAATCAAAATAATACATCAAAGTAAAAATAATTATACCTTATGTAAACAATACTAGTAAATAAATTCCTTTAACAACATTAAATTTGGAGAGTTAATCTAATAATAGTGATTTTATTTGATACATTTCTTTTTTTATTTGAAAATTATATTATTCTTAATTAACATTTATATTATTATTAAAAGATAAGATTGATGAATAAATTTTTTTTATATGTAGATATGTAATTTTGGTATAAGTTAGGTAGTAATTTTTTTGTCCATTTTATCTAACCTAGTGTTGTCTTTGTCCTCTGAATGATTCACCTACTCCCCTTATCCCTTATTATTTCCATGATTTGTACTATTGTCTTTCTTATTTTAATTCCACTTATATAAAATATTTCAATTTCAATTCCCTCTTAGCAATTATTTACTTATTACAAATGTTCAACATATCTCTCTATGTCTTTTCTCAGTTTTAAATATTATTACATATTAAACTCCATTATTCAACTTTGTTATACTCCCATTTATTTTTAACAATTATTTACTTATTATAAATGTTCAACATATCTCTCTATGTCCTTTCTCTATTTTAAATATTATTACATATTAAACTCCATTCTTCAAATTTAAATATTATTACATATTAAACTACATTCTTCAATTTTGTTATACTCCCATTCCCTTTTAGAAATTATTTACTTATTATAAATGTTCAGCATATCTCTCTACATCTTTTATTAATTTTAAATATTATTACATATTAAATTCCATTCTTCAATTTCATTATACTCCCTTTTGTACCACTCATAATCAATCATTGAAATTTATCACTCTATAATTCAAACATCTCTCTTAATTTATTTCCTCTTCTATTTTTATAACCTAGTGTCTTATTTTTTCTCTGATTGGTTCACCTCATCCCCCTTATTTATGTGCTCTTTTATTTCTTTATTATTTTTCACTTATACCTTAATCCCACCTTCCTATAAAATTTTGATTTCTAATACCTCTTATAAATTATTTACCTAACTATAAATAATTATTAAACATAAAATTTTACCCCCCTTTCTCAATATTTAAATAGATATTACATATTAAAACTCAAATATTATATTTTATTATTTGAGTCAATTTTCATTTAAAAAATTTTACTTATAATATGTTTTTAATTTTCTATTAATTTTATATTTTCCTCCTTCTATGACTTAATCCTCTCAACCACCCCACATTACTGGATTTCATTATCATATATTTAAATGGAATACTTAAGTCTATAAATTTATCATTTTAGTCTCTCATCCTAATGATGTTTCATAGAGTATGAGCTAAAACATTTATTTAAAGAAATATGTCATAGTTTTATCCATTAATCCTTAACAATTTACTTCATAGATTGTCAAAATACAATCAATTTGAATTATTTTGTATGTTTGGCTCATTTATTTACATTAATATCTTGTCACACTTTCTATTCATATTGAATTATTTATCATCATTTACTTATGAACACATTTAGATCTCTTATTTGTCTATATCGATGTCTATCCAAGTGTCCTAAAGTTAATTTCAATGTTTGTTTTATAGTCTTTTTTTATCTTCACTATTTTTAGAACAATCTAAAAGTTGATTTGACCTCTATCATGTGATATGAAAGTGGTCAAGTTGTTTATGGGTCCTTTTTTCCTCTTTACCATGTTTTTTCATGCCTTGATTGTTAGCTTTCATGATTTTTAAAGGTAAATGTACACATAAATGTGTCCAAATTTGAATTCAAATATGCCTATAGATGCACATTTACCCTAAGTCATTTCATAAGCAATATATTTTAACCTTTTAAGACTTAGATGAATATAAATCTTATGTTCTTAAAGAGTTTCATATAGTAAATCAACATAGAAATATGTAATAAATAAAACCATTTATTTGTTATAAAATTGATCAAATTTAACCTTTCTAAAAATAACAATAAATAATGTAAATGAGAACTTAGATGGAAAACAATTGAGACATATGATTTGGAGGCTGAAAACTAAGGCAGAGTTTGGTTTGAATCTCATAAATAGGATCCAAGTGTTAAAACCCCTCTTAGGATAGTAGAACCCTAATTGAATAGTATCATCATGTAGCATTAGTGTCCCTATTTTGATGGTAGTGTTCCCTATGTAGAACTATTCTATGTTTCTAGGTGCACCTATGTCTAGATCATCAAGCTTGTTCTTACATGTACATGTTCTAGAACCATACATATGACCTATTTTGTCTAATTCTATGATCAAAATCTAATTCTCAATGTTTTTAGGGAATCCATTTGATAAAATTAATAAAGTGTGTTGTTTGTGGGGTAGGTTGGACATCCTCAACACCCCATTATGATGAGAGTTTCCTACATACCAATACTTTGAAAAGGAATCAAACTTGATGTAGTTCTCCTCACCTAAGTGCTAGTATAGGTACAAGTGAAGCTATTATGTTTATAGACTTGAGTGATTTGAATGTGCTTGAGATTGGAAATATGAGCAATATAATCTTAGGAATATTGTACATGGTAATATGTATAAGTACGGTAGAATAGGGACTGATAACCTTAATTATGCATAAATTATTCTGAGTTTTTATATGTAATTTGCATCTTCTTTCCATCTAGTGATTATAGGGATAAAATTCATGTATATATATTGTTTTGGTGCTTGTGTGGGTGTCAAAAGAGGTCAGGATGACCCTAGGTGGTCTAAAATTTAAAAATATATTTGTTTATGGAAAAAAGAGGGAAATGATAGTAGTGCAAAAATTAGGACATTAATGCCATATGGCACTACTATCCTTATCATAATGCTAGTGTTCAAGTGTTAAAACCTAAGGAAAAAATGGATAAGATGTTAGAATGAGGATCTAAGACTACTTTAGGGATGTTTAAGGATGCCTGTGGCCCACACAAAGGTTGGATACATGTGAAAATAGGCCCTATAATAGGTCTAGGGATAAAATAGGGATAGGTGGTGTCAAGTAGCAATCTTAACGCTCAAATGTATTTTTTAGGTGATTACATTTTCCCCCTTTATTTTATAAATGTAGAAAACTGAAATGACTAGGATAAAGGAAAAAGAAGCGTACCTAGACATACCTAAAAGGTGAAGCCCATGAATCTATATTTGAGTATGTGAAGCATGCTCCATTGCATGTCCTATAAATGAAACATAAATAGATTAGTCTTTTCTTAAGAGATATCAAAATAAAAGACAAAACTAAGTAAAGAAGTAAAACTAAGTAAAGGGATAAGAAAGATGAAAAGGAATAGATACACCTTACTAAGTACATAAACCAATGCATAACCCTGGTGATAACCTTTGTGTTTGTGTATAATGATCAATAAATGAATAACTTGGGCTGAGATGATGGCTTTCTTAATCCCCATGAGTGGGTGGCTCAATAAATCAATTGGTTTTAACTCCATCATTTCCCACCCCTGCTTGGTGGATCATGACCTGTGAATGGTTTGGATTAGATTTATGGTATGTCCAACCCTCCCATGTAGGTGGCTTAATAAATTAAGTATAATATGACTCCATGATTGTGTAATGTACCTATAAAGGGTATAATAGTAGAATAGCTAGTAAAATAGTGAATAGTAGTTTAGTACCACATACATAAGAATGAGGAGTTGGGTAGATGAGAACTAATATAAATAAAGGGGCCCAAGATATTGTAAATCAATCAAGAATATTTTGTAATTAGATTTTTATCTAATAGGAATTTTTCCCCTTAAAAAGGCCAATGATATGGAGTTATTCCTTCCATAAAAGGAATTGTGTGTGTAATCACCATGTTTAATCAATATATGAGTCATTTAGTGTTGTTAATCAGTTATTGTGAGAGTGAGGTTCCTAACATTTGGTATCATAGCACTTTATAGGGCCAATTTTTTTCCATTGCAATAAAATTTGAGATTAAAGAGAGATTTTTTAGTCATTTAGTTTTATTTACAATTAGTTATTGTGTAGAGTGAAATAATTTGAATTACTATGAGTTTGCATTATTATTCATTTTGACATATATTAGCTCTTATAGGAGTGGTTATTTTGTATCATCAGTGTGATATTTTGTATGAGCATTAAAATAAAAACAATATATATTGCATTATAATAGTTTTTCAACATTGGATGTTGCATCATTTCCATCATTTTGGAATTACATCCTATATCATGCTAAATATAGTATTTTGAGGTTATCCTCCTCTACATCCTCAGATCTAGAATTAAGGGTTAGGATTTCCAAATTAAATGTTTAGATTTTTTCATCAATGGATTTGCTTCACATAGAGTCTTGACTTCTGCCTCCATAACTCATCTTGGATTGATCTACCCACTAAGATCAAGTTCCCCAATTACTTTGGATTCACCATTTGGCATCGATTCAACATATTCTCTTAATATATTATTTATTGGATCTATATATGTAGTTGATAGTTGGTTACTAGTTATAAGATCTTTTCTGTAGTCTCAAGGCTATCACATTTAGGTAGTACACTATCTACCAAAATTTTAAGATTTCTTTACAATAACTATTTAGTCTAATTTCACTACATAGATCTCTTTAGAATATCCAAGCACCCTCCATGGATCAACTTAGCCCTGAGAATGAGTACCCCTTACAAGGATGATGCTAGATCAAGACTCACTTCAACTCAAGCTTCTTATATTAATTCACCTAGCTCATTGAATCATCAACATGATACAAGAAATTCATCTTCATCAACTTAGATCTACCTTGGTTGATTTGGTTTCACTTGGCTCTACATATCTATGGATTTCCATTAAAATCACTTAGTGCATTAACTCTATAGTTTTGATCTTGAATCATGAATCATGTAGACCTATCAAATTTTATGTATTCTATTGGAAGCACTCTTAATGATCTCATCTATCTTTTCCCTTTTATCTCCTCAATCGATATGGATCTTCACTTATCTCAACTTAAATAAATAACCATATCAAATATCTCTCAACATTATTAAATATAAATCGATGCTTTTGTATTTTATTTACTCGGCCAACATTCAATTAAGATATCTTCCACCTATGTTAGATGTTTGACACATCCATCTCTTGTTATGAATTAATTTTGCTAACACAAATATAGTATGGGTTCGATGTGTTATTTTGCATTAATCAATGATTAGATTCTTATTTGATTTGTGACTTCATATGCAGATCTATAAATGAGCTCCTTATCCTCCTCTCAACACTTCGTTCTCTCTTGGTATAAGATCCTTACTCACCATCATTAAGTTACACACCCTAAAAGCTACATGTTGTTTTGCAAACAACCTTGCACCATCTCTTCACCATAGTTTTCCACCTTACACTTGACCAGTCCAAATTGCATTAAAGTATTCTCAAAACCATGTCCCACATCCATATTTTTCTTTCTTAAAACCACTTTGCCATCAAACCCATAGTTTTTTTCCATTTTCATGGTTATTTTGAATCACTAAATGGTTTTAGGTTTTAATTTCCATTATTATTTTATTTCATTAGTTTTAGGTTTATGTTTTATGTAATTTGGTTACACTTATTTCGTGATCATTTTATATTCAATTAGATTTTCTAGTATTTGTTTATTATTTAGTACTTTTCATGTTTAGGTTTATATTATTAGGTTGATTTATAAGATTACATTCAACACAATTAATAGTCATTTTTTAGGTTATCTTCATCATCACTATGTAGTTATGTTAAATATTATCTTGTTTCATAATCAATAGCTAGTGTGTCCCAAAGTGTTACATGACTTTTAAGTTACTAAGTCTTTTATTATTTTAGAATGTTAGGTTACTCATGTCACTCAAACCTATTAGTCATATGGTCATTGATAGGTGTCAATTACCCTTAATATTTCTCCCTTAATCTTATTGTCTTAATCATTGATAATGTCATAAAATTAAAGTCATGAGTATTATTTTTTAGTCTAGTACAAATCATTTTGTTAGGTTTCAGTGTCAAAAAAATAAAAAAATGTGAGGTGTATTTTTGGTTACAACCAACATCCACTAAATTATAATGATGGGGCTTCCTATTTTATCTAAAATTTAATATCATTGAGACATTAACTAATATTCATCAAACTGACATAGTGCAAGAGTGTTATAATGACTTTTCCAATCTAGCCACTCAAACTGTAAACTTTTCTAAGGATTTCCTCACAACTTGCTTCATCAATGGACTCTACGAGGAACTTCAAAAAGAGGTTAGAATGTGGAAACCTAAAAACCTAATAGAATATATGGGATTATACAAACTTGTAGAATAATGAATCTACTATGATCATGGTGAAACACCTTTTCTTTTAGTCTTGTGTCTCTACACAACACCAAATCTTTAGGCTATCAACAAACCAAACATTGATTCCCTTTTGGATGCACTGTAGTAGGTTCTAGATGATCCCATTCAAGAAACCATCATGATTGAGTAGTCCATTGATGAGCCCAAGATAATAATAATAGAGACCAATTAGGAAACCAAGTCTTCAAATCCCTTAGAGAAGAATGTTAAGGGGATGGCATGTTGGCTCACCAAGCAACATATTTTGTGCACCCTTATTCTAACTTTGAGATGTTGATTCTTAAGCTTTAGCTTTCAATGATTGACTCTAAACTTATGTTTAAAGATGAGGTTACTTCATCCATAAATTTATATTTACATCACTCTCATGTTTTAGTGTTTGAGTTTAAATTATTATTGTACATGCTCACATCCTAGCTTTGAAGGAAGAAATAGAAGACTAAATGAATGTATAGTCAAGCCTCTATTTGGTTAAAATCCTATTTTATTATGTAATTATTATCATGTTTTGAGGGCTAAACATTTTTAATGGGGATGGAATGTAATATACCTAGAGATGGGTAGAATATTAGAATAGCGAATAGTAGTTTAGTACCACATGCATAAGAATGAAGAGTTGGGTAGATGAGAAATAGTATAAATAAAGGGGCATAGGATATTACAAATAAACCAAGAAGAAGCTTTTATAATTAGAACTTTCTCTAATATGAGGTTTATCCCTTAAAGATGCCAATGATATGGAGTTATTCCTTTCATAAAAGGATTTATGTGTGTAATAACTATGTTTAATCAATATATGAGTCATTTAATGTTGTTAAGCAATTATTATGGCAGTGAGGTTCCTAACACATTGCCTACCCATATGTAGTAGATGAATCTAAAAATAAAATTATGTGATGCAACCAAAAATGTCTAAGTAGAGATGTATAACTAGAGGTGTCATAGCTATAATCACTTGGGTATATTAGGCAGCTTTGGGATCCTTAAGAATGCCAACCACTATATATGGTTTAAGGAATGAATTTGGTGTGTAACCTAGAACATCATATCAAATGTATAAAACATAGAGAGTGACATGGAGTTTGTCATTCCATATAATCAACTGATGTGTAAGTGATCATATAGAAATAATGTGTAATGCACATGCCCCAAAATTTGATATTTGAGCATATGGATTATGGATTGATTTGTAATAATTTGTATATGAATTTATAAATTGTAAATGGGAATGGTCATGTTATGCATGTGCCCCCAATCTAAGAAAAATTGTATGAACCTAAGCTAAACTGAGCCAAAATTGGTAAATCTATAATTAAGCATGTGTAAACCTAGATTATACCTATTGTACTTTTTTGGCCAATCTAGAATTTTATAAAATTAAGGTTACTAGATAGTAGCAACATATATTAGATAATAGTGCCATATGGTGCTACTATCCCAATTTGGGTGTTAATGTTTGACTATTTTGATTTTCATGCAATTGTAATTGATCTTTTTGTCATTATTTCCTACTAATATTACTTGAGTCTAATTATTTAATCTAAGCCTATGTGCTGAAAATTGTAATATGAGTGCAGTATAATAGCTTTATCTCAGTGACAAACCCCTATAAATGTCCCCTCTTTTGAGTGGAGTTGTTGAACTTGTTCAATAACTATCCTTAAGAGATAAAGCTATGAAAATGTGTATTAGGTAGAGCATATATGCTATTTGTGTAATATTCTAATAGAATGTGCATACATAACATTAGAATGTAAGATAATTTAAGCATAAGTTTGTAGTGGTGTGATGTATGTTATGTCTAAGATTCACAAGACTATCAAGATAGATGTAACAATGTATATGAATAAAAAATATAAGTAATAACTAAGTATCTACCTAGGGGGATGGGGCATGATGTCCATCATAGCACCCAATTAGGAAAGGAAAATACATGAGGTGTCTCATGGCATCTAAAACTAGAGTGTGTAACAAGCAAGAAACAAGTGTCTTGGCCATGATGTTTACAAAAAAGCATGCTTACGACACACATGAGGTACATAAATTAGGCTAAGGGGGTACAATATAAGGGACATGGGAACATGCCACTATATCTGAGAAATTAATACATACAAGGAAATGTTCAAATGTATAGATACATAAATAGGAATTAAGTTGGCTTAGATCCACATATAAGGACATGCTCAAATGTCCACATACATAATCAACAAATCACATAAAAATACATGGGCATATGTCAAAAGCATACACACAATGAAAATAAGTGGCATAGATCCATAAATTAATGGCATATTCAAATGTCCCCAAATAAAATAAGTATAAAGACACAATCATTTTTAAACTAGGAAAGTTATAAATAAAAGTATGCATGAACATGTAATACAAATATGTGTAAGACTTAATATGTACATATGTTGAATCTAAATTAGTAATAGTTGGTAGAAAATATGAGTAGGTATAGCATGATCAATATAAAGATATAATAATGCTAAATCTATGATGTATAGTTTATAAATACATAACCTAGTAATTAAAAATGAGTATAGGGTGCCCTAAATGGGTGAATGTGTCAAATGAAGAACCTATGTATCTTTTTACATACCCAAATGGGTAGATAATAGAAAATATGGATCAGTGTGTAGAGGACCTAAGTCCTATATTAAATCTATAATCACTTGATAAAAACAAGTGAAACATGTATGTATGTTGTAAAATATAAGAAGTGTAAACATGGCAATGCATACAATCTAAATTTTATGTGTTTTCTAAGTAAATATTTGAATGTTTTTGTGTTTTTGAAATATTGTATTATTTTTTTAATTTTTAGATATAATATATGTACAAATAATATGAAAATATTTTTGTTTTTATATGTATAATTTCCTTAGATGCATGATGTTTAATGGGTTTTTCATTACCTTGTCATCAAGTGAAGCTAGATAGCATACTTTTAGGCTAATCATTTCTTGGATTAAGTATGGGCCAAGGCAAAATGGTTTGAATTTTATTTTGTTCTATTCTTTGGCATTGACATTTCTAAGATTTTATTTTAAACCCAAATTGTTGACTTTGAATTCCTTGCTATGAACACATTTATTATAGGTCTATTGGTTTCATTGTTGATATGCCCTAAGATGTTCTATGGACTGAATGTGTGTGTGATCCAACTATTCTAATTCATGGAGATATATTTCTCTATATTGATCATCTATGATGATCCATTTTATGGGTACATGTAAGGATGGGATTTCTAAATCTAGTGGGATAATTTCTTATGTGTCATATACTAGTGAATAAGGAGTAGCACATGTTGGTGTGTGGATACTGGTATAGTAATCCCATTGTACATATGCAAGATAATTATGCTAATCATTACCAAATTTGGTAATTATTTATCTGGATACTATTGATTGTCTTGTTTATTATTTCCACTTGACCATTTCCCTATAGGTAGTATGAATTAGAGAATGTGTGCTGAATTTTACATTTAACAGAAAATTTCTTCATTATTTTATTCTTAAAATAAGTTCCATTCTTTATAATGATAACCCTAGGAGGCTAAAGTGGGAAATTTTGTTGGTCATGAGAAAATGACATATATATTCTCCCTTTGTGGATTTTACTGGAATGGCCTCTACCCATTTTGTAAAGTATTCTATAGTTGTGACAATGAATTTTTGACCTCCTATAAATTCTAGATTTATCTTACCAATTAGATCAAAACCCCATATCATGAATGACCATAGGGATATTATGGGTTGTAGTTACTATGAAGGGATAAGGTTTATGTTGTCATGGTTGAGATTTTTTTCTTAACATGGCATGTTCCTATCATTTTCATTCCATGGTTGGATAATAGTAACCTTGATTAAGTAATTTGTGTGACATTAGTTTACTACTGAAATGAACACCACATTTACTGTCATGCACTTGTCTGATAGGCAAATTAGATTATTTAACTATCAAACATCATATTAAGTGTCCATGAAAAGATATTTTAAATAATTCCCTAACAATAATGACATATCAGATGGAGTTTCATTGTATTTTGTGCTTTTCATTTCTTTTGAAAGTGTCTAGTATAATAGATTTATGTAGAAATTTGTATATATCAGATAACCATTCAGATGCTATTGTATTGTGTGTGGCAATTAGAACCGTTAGAGATATTAGGGTTGTATTAGACACTGATGGATATTTTAATCATTTGATAGTGAAGATATATTGGTATTAATTAATATATGCCAATGGGGATCAATGATGTTTCACTAGCCATTACATCAGCATGATGATTATCTTTACATGGAATGTTTTCAATAGAGAAGTTTTCAAATTGATCCTATAGACATTAAACCATATTATTTTATGGAATGATGCAATATTATTTAGTTTGGTAGATGTTTATAACCTGATTGCTAGTTAATTATGAATCCTCATAAACTTTAATTAATTTGATATGGAAATCCTAAGCTATTTGAAGGCCTAAGATAAGAGATTCAAATTTTGTGTTGCTACTAGTACATGAAAAACTAATTTGGTAAGTGAGGGGTATTGTGCGCCCAAGAGGATTAATGAAAAAAATCTATATATGGCACTAGATGCACATCTAGAACCATCAAATAAAATTATCCATGTGTCATAAGTGGTATTATATGTTGTGAAGTCATCCTTACCATCATCACTGATAGGATTTATGTTTAATAATGAGGACACTACCAATTGATATAAACTATATAACATTTTAATGATTTTTGTAAGATGATTTTGAATTAAATTTATATAACATAACCCATTTTACAATATAGCCTAAGAGATGCAGTTTTGACATGAATAACTTTAAAGGATCAAATTTTGTAATGAATTATATCTCATTGTTAATCATATAGTACTAGAGATTTTGAGTAGTAAAGAAAATTACTAAACAAAGTTTTTTTATTATTGAATAATTTTTTTCATAGTCAAAAAGTGTTCAATTTATGTATTAAATGGCCTTCTCCTTATGTTGATAAACATGTTGTACTAAAAGTTCACCAAGTATATGATTTGTCACTAAGAGGTAAAGGAAAATTGGCTTGTGTTGAATAATTTGAACACAATTAAAATTAGGTCAACCCCCTATATATTCAAACTTGTTATAGTGGTCTACTTGGGTTTAAAATGTCTACCATGGTATTAATAAGGTCACTTAATGTGTTTTTAGCCTTGGTCATGTTTATTATTTACCTTTAGTGTCATATTATACTACTTTTGGGTTATTAATTAGACTTATATGGTTTCCTTCCTAATACAAGTGTATTAATGTGATATTCAATGTGTATGATGTCAAAAAGTGTCAGTTTTCAGTTTTGTAACTAAATTTAGCAGGTTTAGATGTTGAAAACAAGAAAATATCTTACAAAAAGAGGAGTTTTTGAAGTTTTACATCTTATGCAATAATTTGGGCACATGAGAAGACTTATAAAGTGACTCTTCAAGTCCCCTTAACTCAATTCCATGCTTCGGAAGCTTTGACAAGCTCAAAAATGGTAAGAACCCATTCTATCTTTCCATTTCTCTCCTTTGCAAGCAAAAATGGTCAAATGATACTCCTTTAATATATATAGTAAGAGGTGAGTCATAGCAAGTGCCTATGGTGGAAGATAAAAATATTTTTCTACTATAAATCCATGGTAATAGTTATAAGTTTGGTTTCTTATGATTCATGAATCATGGTTAAGAAGGCATATTCTTTTTTTCTACCTACACATCCCCATAGCCTTCAAGTTTATTCTCTATTTGGATTGGTATTTGTAAACTAATTATTACACATTTTATATAATGGCATGACCACCCTTATTACATGTTTATTTTTTCTATTTTGCACATGTGGTGTGATGGAGTTGGCATGAGCACTCTCATCTTGCTATAAAGACTCTATTGATAGTCTGTAAACAATGTTTTCACTCTTTCAAATATTAACTTATTGTAGTGGATTTAAAACAAATATGGAATTTTTTTTTCCACTCTCACATTAAATAGTGATCAATTAATGTTCTACATGGAGTGAAGAGACTAATACATAAACATAGTCAAGTTTCTTTCTAACTATCACCTACTATCGAGTGTAAAGGAGCCATAAGCATTAATGTTCATAACACATGAAGAATTCAAGATTGTAAAAATGAGTTTAAGGTGGAAAAAATGAGTATTAAGCTATTCCAAATGTTATAAATTTGTTTTAATGTGCAATCTAACACATACTATCTTATACCATATCTTCACCTACAGGTTTCCAACATTGGTCTAAGTGCAATCCCATAGAGGTTTGAAGAATGTTAAAATGGGAGATGTGTGATCTCATTTGAAACCTTTATAAGGTCTAATAGCATTGAAAACATTATTATGACAATGGTAAATCCATCATGTGTTAGGAAAATCTAGAAACATGCTCATGAGACAAGAAAGTTACTCTCAAAAGTGTGTCCACAACTAAATGAACACCTAAAACAGTTAAATTTCCACCTCAGAGTTAAAAAGGATCTTGAGTGATCATGTGTATTCACCTTAATAGAGTTAAATGATTCTAGATCAAAGTCTAGTAAATAAAACTAATAGATAGACATGATCCTAATGCAATCCAGCCAAGAGAATCAAGAGATGGAGACAAACAACTTGAAAATTCTCCTTATTAGCATTTTTTAAGGTAGTTTTGTAAATGTTAAGGTATGTTGTGGTTCTTATTTATTCTCAATTTTACCAATATTGTTGAAATATTCATGATACTTGAATGAAAATGGATCTAAATGGAGTAACATATGTCTTTTACCCATTGTATATCATGGAAATCAACTTCCCAACACTACCAACAGTCCATATAGAGGTGTCAATGACCACCTTCAGCAAACAACCTCAAGGTTGTCAAGATGTGTTAGAAAAGTCTTTTAAAAGGTCATAGTGAGTGAGGAAAGATTTTAAGGTAAATGTAATAATGATTTAATTAAAAAATAACATCATCAACCCTTCTTTAGGTCATACATATTATATACCATTCTTGGACTATCTCAATCCATATAGTGGAGTGTACAAGCTTCTCAAAGTGCATAGGTTGTTAAGTGAAGATTAAAGCCTTCACTTTGAATGAATGTCAAGAGTGTAAAGGTTTTAATTATGAGGATGATATTATTAGGTTGATATATGGTTAACATATCAAACATTCCATCATTTTCACAATCCATATAATGGCCTAAACAACACCTACATCTAGATTAGTACTTGGTTTTGTTGACTGTGTAATAGGTGCAGAGGTAGCCCTTGAAAGTGAAGAAACCCATAAATGGAGGTAGAAAAATGTTTGAAATTTCTAAGTTAGATAAAACCCTATCAATTATTAATCTAAATTAATAACTTAAAGTCTATGATATATTCTTGAAGGAAGGAAAATAGAGCAAGGACAAGTTCTACCCAATTTAAAGTTTGTAACCCTACATAGTCATCAAATCTAGAAGTCTATCTTGAATAAATGTGATGTTGAGGACTCTAAAGGATAAATATAGAATTTAAATTTTTTGAATATGACAAAAAATAGCTAATTAATCCATTCATAACCATATTTTAACTAATTAAATAGGGTAGATACCCTCTATTTTGTCTTCGATAAAGGGCACTCTAGGAAGTGAGATGACTGTAGGCAGGGTATGAGAATGGTAATGGGATGAGATGGAAAGCCTTGGTTCACATTATAATGGTGTGTAAATTATTTTTAACATGAATAAAGGTTATGAAGACTCTATAGTTATGATAAAGCATTCATAAGAGGTTTTAGGTCATGAAACATAGTCAGGATTATTAGGCCTAGAACTAGGCCTAAGCCCTACAAGTACCTAGTTCCATTTACATGACCATATACACTCTATAATTTATTTTTTTAAATTTATGAGAGACTATAATAATGTTTATATCCATCATTTTTCATAGGAACTACATAAAGGGGTCATTTTTCACTCAAACGCGCTTCAGGGTGTCTAAAATGCACTCCAAAGCTCAAGAGACCATCTTCAAGCACTAATACCTATACATTTACATTCCATGGTACCAAAATGGTTTTATAATATTTTAATGGGGTCCCTAACTTGTACTTGGTGGAATTGGGATGAATTTTAATAAGTGGTTGTTATGAACAATTTTTAACAATCTAAACCACTAGAAACCCTCCTAAAACCTTTATGCAAACCCGATTGGAAAGAAATAAGTGTGAATTAATTAAAAATGGTTCAGTTGGTAAAAAAAAAAATTAATTGTTTAGGAATCTCTCAATATCCATGACACCCATTTGGTTTATACCATACCTGTATGGACAAGCCTATAAAAGGGTTTTTTATAAGGATTTGACTTGTTTTTTAGGTGTAAAGGAGTTTTGATGGATCAAAAATATTTAATGATGTATATATATAGTTATTATAACTATTTATTCTCACCTCTCACCTTTTAAATATCAAAATTTCTTCTTCTAGATAGTTCACTTTAGGTAGTCTTGGATAGGCATTAAAAAGGCAAAGTGATTAACTAGTGAGAGTATGAGAAGTTGGTTTATGAAACCTTTTAAGGTCTAACTAATGGATTAGAAGGAAAGAGGACTACATATATGTGTGTCATAACACATATTACATGGATTTTTTGAGTAACTAAATGTCACTTTTGTGATAAATGTGAATAATGAGGCCTAGAAGACTAATGAATGACTACAGATCATGAGTATAAGTGTCCAAAAGATGGCTAGTAGTTAGGAATGCATATGATAACTATCACGTCATGTTTCCAGCCCCAAAATAAAATTAACATATTTAAAATCTCCCTATTTCAATTTTTGTAGTCAAGAGATGCCTCATCATGAAGGTAGTTTTCAAGAAGATCATTTGAGGACACTATGCCAGTTTGAGGAGTTTTTCATGATTTAGAGAGACACTTGTCTAGGGAGACATTCATGTTATATTATACACTCTATTATATTTAAATTTAACTGGTTTTAATTCATTAATATGTGGCATTGTGACTATTTATATCCACTTATTATCTCTCTTCTCACATAATCTATAAATGCAAGCCATTTTGGCTTTTATAATAGAATCCACACTTGATATGGTGAAGCCTTATTAGTTTGATATTGTATTTTTACTTTTAGATAATATTTTAAATCTTTTTTTTATCTCATTAAATTATTTTATAATTGTTTGAAGTGGTGTGTAGTGAAATTTCAAGTGATTAGTATCAATCATTTCTTTATCTTAGCTTTTCCATGTTTGATGTAAGTTGTTCTCACTCTCACAAGTCATATGAAGTGTATTAAAGTGTATTTATCTATATATAAGTGTAATTACATAACCATAGTTTATGAAATATAAAATTTGTTTCACTAACCTTTACTAAATCAATATATATCACCTCCATGTTTGAAATAATAATGTTAGAGCAATTTAGGATTTTGAGACTAGTATTGTGAGTCATGTCTCTTAGTGAAATTTTATGGTAGTCTAGTGGAGATAATTTTGATGTATCACCTACTTATATTATTTTAATTCATGTATATTTATATCTCTTTCCACCTAATAAATCATGTATTGTAGGTGATAAATAAGTAAAGATCAATCTAGGGATCTATCCCTTAAACCTAGAGGTCTACCTCTACCATAGGTAACCCATAGGTCTAGAGGTATTCGAATTTTGCCCAAATCTTAGAGTAAGATTGAAAAACCATATATAGGTTAAAATATTTGGTTATAATATTCTTATTTCTCCTAGTGGGATCAAGGTCCAAAGAGTGGAAGGATTGTTGGTGTGTCTTTCCTTGTATCAACTTTTAGAAGCATTCAAGCAAGCACCAATGGCAACTCTAAATGAAACCATCTAGTTGTAAGGAGCCTAGGTATCTATTTTTTAATATTTTGATAAATTATTTTATTTCATTTAAATAATGAAGTTTATATGGATGGATATGATTAGACTCCCTACTATTCACCTCCTTATCAACCTTGTTATGACCTGTGTTATAACCCTCAACAACCCTAGCAAAGTTGTTATCGGTCCTATGAACCATGGTAGCCCTATGATCATCTTATTCTTTCTTTATATGAAGATAATGTTATTTAATATACATATAAATAATATTATGAGGAAGTTACAAAAAATAGTATCAATATGTGCCTTCCCATCAATCCAAAAATGACTCCTACCAACATTATCATGATGCATATCAACCTCAAGATGATTCTTATCAGTCTTGTCAGGATGAATCATATGACCCCATTGATTGGAGATCAAGATATTTTAAAAAACAACACGAATTCATAGTTTAAAAAATTGAAATTGGCCATAATCCCCACTATTACCCTCCTCATCCTACTTCATACCAAATCCTTATTGGAACTCATGCCAAGTTTACTAAATAATGAAGAAAAGATGATAATGTGGGATGAAAAGTTTGATGTTATCCCTAACTATCTCATTGAGTGGTTTAAAGGTTTAGTTCAAAAGTTGATGGATGTGTGGAAATAATTTAAAAAATAAAACCAATATAATATCAATGAGTAGTTTTATTTGGCAAAAAGTTATGTCTAATGATCAATAGATATACTAATAATGTAAGAAAACCAAGAGGTTAAATATAAACATGCATTTGTTGAATAGCCCAAAGAAGGCTATAAAAAAGTGAAACTCTTGTTGAAGAAGGTGCCTTCCCTATTGAATGATTGAAGTTGGCATATCCCTATGAGTTCATTAGAAAACTTTCCATCCCCAATCCCATTCAAGAGCCCTTCATCACATCTCACATCCCCTCTCTAACCCATGAGCATATCAATCACCCTCCTACCTCATCCCTTCTTATAGGAGAGTCCATATTATGGGAGGAAAATAATGAAGAGGAAATTGAAGATATAACTAATTAAGATGATGATGTGAGCATCTATGATGAATAAATCACCATAAGGACTCCCCTTAGTGAATACAAGTGCAATTAAATCCTCTTGAGCAAAGACACATATGTTAAAAGTTATGTTGCAACAATCTACAAAGAGTGCAGTCAAATTATGAAAGAAGAGGTGCTTGAGGAAGACTCCATATCTACTCAGTTAGTTGATGTTCATGAACATGATAAAGATCTTGAATCTAAAAACACCATTGAAGAAGAAGTTTTTGTTCACTCTATGGTATAATATGATATGTTTTATGGGTTCAATGACATATGAGATGAGTTTGAATACCTTCAAAAGGATACACACCCTGCTAGTCAATTAGAAGACACTCTTGAGTTTACCTTACCTCTTGGTGGTGTGCTCTCAAGAGATGACCTTATTCCATCCTAACTTGTTGAAGTTTTATTCAATATTGAAGTTGATCAAGTACTTAATTACAAAGAAGATGAAGTTAAAGAGGTGGTGGTTCTCAAACATAAAGAGAGAAAGGATGATTGGTAGTAGTAGATGAGGCTTTTACAATAACTTGAATAACTTTGTAAAGTTGAGGGGAAAGTATATAATAAGATAGATAAAGAGGTCTCCATAGAGGACAATGAACAAGATTGGATGGACTATACAAATCTCCTTAATGATATTGAGGAACTTATAGCTGGTAAGCAATCTAATCTCTCTCAAAGTAACATGTAAGTCAAGGAGGTATGTTTTGTTGAATCACCATGGGAAGTTGTAGCTAAGTATTCTCATGAGAAGGTTGAGAATATTTAAATGTAAGAATATTTCACCTTCATAGGTGATCTATTTGTATCTTCCTTGGTTGCATTGAAGATTTGGCAAACATCATGAAGGAGTTAGAGATACAAATGCTAGAGCTCAAAAGTCAATATGCCTCATTCACTCTTTCACTTCATGAATCAATAAATGTTTCAAGATTTCCATTTGATATAGGAGGAATAGATCCATTTAGGTTAGTTTTTGTTCATCTTAGTTTGCTTAAGTTTGGTTGGTGTTTTCCCTAAGTATTCTTAAGAACACAAGTGTTGTTTTGATTTGGTTTTTTGTATTATGTGTCTCTTTTTTTGTGTCCTTTTGGTGTTATTTTAGAGTCAATTTAGTGTCCATATGGTGTGTAGGTGACTCCATATCCCAATCGATAGAATAAGGCTACTGGTATTTGGCATAACTGGTTTTCCACCCGTAGGAAATTGCCAAAATGTTGACTAATTTGACCACAAGTCAAATTAGGTCAACCCCCAATATAGTCAAACTTTGTATATGGGTCTAATAGGGTTGAAAATTTATATCATGGTATTAATAAGGTCACTTAATGTGTTTTTATCCTTGGTCATGTTTTTTATTTACCCTTAGTGTCATCTTATACTACTTTTGGGTTATTAAATATAATTGTATGGTTTAATTACTAATACAAGTGTTTCAAGGTATTATTAAACATGTATGATGTTATAAAGTGTCAATTTTCAGTTCTATAACTAAATTTGGTAGGTTCAAACATTGAAAACAAGATCTCTTGTAAAAAGAGAAGTTTCTAAAGTTATATAGCCTATGTAGTAATTTGGGCACATAGGAATACTTGTAAAGTGAATATTTAGGTCCCCTCAACTCAATTACATGCTTGGGAAGCTTTTAAAAGCTCAAAAATGGTAAAAAATTGTTCTATCTTTATATCACTCTCCTTTGCAAGAAAAAATCATCAATCGGTCTTCCTTTGGTACAAATAGTATGAGGTGAATTAGAGAATGTGACTTTAATGACTAATAACACTCTTCATCTACTAAAAATCCATGGAAATATTTTTAGGTTTGGTTTTTTTTGCTTTATGAACCATGGTTAAGAAGGTTTTCTCCTCTTTGGTTCCTACTCATCCCTATAGCCTTCAAGTTTCTTCTCTATTTGGATTGGTATTTGAAAACCAAGTGTTTAACATGTTATATAAGGTAATGAAAACCCTTATCACATTTTTATTTGTCTATTTTTGATGTGTACTATGAAGGATTTGGCATGAGTTTTCTCATCTTGCTAGAAGGACTCCATTGATAGTTTGCAAATAATGTTTTCACTCTATAGACAAATGAAGACTTAAATATTGTGAGAAGGATTTTAAGGTGGAAATAATGAGCATTAAGCTATTCCAAAGGCTATAAATTAGTTTTTAGAAGCAATATAACACTTACAGTCTTATATCATATCTTCACCTATAGGTTTCCAATAGTGATCTGAATGCAATCCCACAAAGATCTGAGTAATTTTGAAATGGGAGATGTGTGAACTCATTTAAAATCTTGAAAACATAAAAAAAAAAAATTAAGAACATAATTGTGAAAGTGGTAAATATATCATGTGTTAGTTAGACCTATAAACATGCTCACAATACAAGAAATTTTCTTGCAAAAGTGTGTCTACAGCCAAATAAACACATATAGCAATCAGAATTCCACTTCAAAGTGAAAAAGGATCTTGAATGACCATGGAGATTCACTCTAATGGATTTCAATGATTATACATCAAGGTATAGTAAATCAAACTAAGAGACCAACATGATCCTAGTGTAATCCCTTAAAGATAATTAAGAGATGGATATAAACAACTTGAAAATTCTCCTTATTAGTAGTTTATAAAGTAGTTTTCTAAAGGTTAAGGTATCTTATATTCCTTATTTCTTCTCCATTATACCAATATTATGGAAATATTCATGATTCTTCAATAAAAATGGATCAAAATGGAATAACATAGGTATTTTTCCCATTGTGCATCATGTAAATCAACTTCCCAACACTACCAACCAACCATATAGAGATATCAGATGACGACCTAAAATAAAAAACATCAAGGTTGTCAAGATGTGATATAAAATTATTTTAAAATGTCATAGAGAGTGAGGAAAGTTTATAAAATAAATGGAATAGTTATTCAAATTATAAAATAACATCATCGACCCTTCTTCAAGGAATACATCTTTTAAACCATGTTTGGACTATCTTAGTATGTACGGTGGAGTGTACAAGCTTCTCAAAGTGCATAAGTTTTTGAGTGAAAATTAAAGTATTCACTTGAAATGAATGTGAAGAGTGTAAAGGTTGTAATTATGAGTGGGAGCTTCCTATTTTGATCATTGCTTAACCTATCACACATGCCAAAAATATCATAGCCTATATAGTGGCCTAAACAATACCTACAAGTAGGCTAGTACTTGGTTTTATTGACTCTATAATGTGTAAAGGTGGCTTTGAGAGTGAAGAAAACCATAGATGGAGGCATAAAACTATCTGAAGGGTTTGAGGTAGATAAAACCATATAAATTATTAAACTCAATGATTAACATATATTTTAGGAGATGTTCTTGGAGGAATGAAAATAGAGAAAGGATAAGTTCATACTTGTTACCCAATCTGAAGTTTCTAACCCTACACAGTCATCAAATCTATAAGTCTATCTTGAATAAATGTGATTTTTAGGACTATAAAAGAGAAATATAGCATTTAACTTTGTTATAGATGATGACCAATACCTAATTAATCCATCCATAACCTTAGTTTGACCAATCAAACAAGAGATATGCCCTCTATTTTGTCTCATATAGAGGGCACTCTAGGAAGTGAGATGACTATAGGCAGGGTATGAGAATTGTAAGGGGATTAGATGTAAAGTCTTATGTCACATAATAATGGTGTGGAAATTTTTTTTGAACATGAAAAATCTGGGTAAGACATTATAGTTCTAATAAAGCATTCAGAGTTTTAGGTCATGAAACATAGTCAGGCATATTAGGCCTAGAAGTAAACCTAAGACATAAAGGTACCTTGTTATATTCACATAACCATGTGAAATTTACAATGAATTTTATGACATTTAGTAGGGAGTATAAGAATTTTTGGATCGATAATTTTGCATAGGAACTACATAAAGGTGTCATTTTTGGCTCAAACTCGCTTTAGGGTGTCCAAAATATACTCCAAAGCTTGAGATACCATCTTCAATCACTCATACCTATATGGATAAATTTAATGGTGCCCAAAGGATTTTTTAATAGTTTAATTTGGTCCTTAACTTGTACAAGTGGAATTGGTTTAAAGTTTTAACATCTAGTTTTTATGAACAATTGTTAACAATCTAAATGATTAGAAACCTTCCTAAAACCCTTATGCAAACTTGATTGGAAATAAATGAGTTTTAATGAATTCAAAATGGGTTAATTTTTTATGAAAGTGTTTTGGCTTATTTAGGACTCTCTCAAGGATCCATGACACCCATTTGGTATGTACCATACTTGTATGGACAAGCCTACAATAGGGTTTTTTGTAAGCATTTAACTTGTTTTGAAGGTGAAAAGGAGTTTTGATGGATGAAAAATATTTAATGAGGTATAAACACAATTATAATACTATTTATTATCACCTCTCACCTCATTTAATTTCAAAATGTCTTCTTCTACACAGTTCACTTCACGCAATCTTGGATAGGCATTGAAAAGGCAAAGTGACTGCTTAGTGAGAGTATGAGAAGTTGGTCTTTGGACATTTTTAAGGTCTAAATAATGGATTATAAGGAAATGGGACTATATAAAGGTGTCTTAAAACCTATTACATGTATTTTTTTAGTAAATAACGGTCACTTTGGTGATAAATTTGAAGAATGAGGCCTGCCTAGAAGACCAATGAATGACTGCAGATGATGAGGACATGTGTCCAAAAGATGGATAGTACTTAGGGATGAATATGATAACTATCATGTCATTTTTACAATCCTCCTAATAAAATTCACATGTTTCAACTCTCCCTAATTCAATTTTGGGTATTCAAGAGATGCCTCATCATGAAGGTAGTTTTCAAGAAGACCATTTGAGGACATTATGCTAGTTTGAGGAGGTTTTTAAGAGACACTTGTCTAGGGAGACATTCATGGCCTATGATCCACTCTATTATCCTTAAATTTAATTAATTTTCATTCTTTTACATGTGGAACTATGACCCTTGATCTCCACTTATTCTCTCTTTTCTCACATATTCTATAAATGAAAGCCATTTTGGCTTTTGTAATAGAATCCACACCTAATATAGTGAAGCCATAATGGTTTGATATTGTATTATTAATTTTAAATAATATTTTTGAAATCTATATTTTTTCTCATAAAATTCTTTAACAAGTGTGTGAAGTGTTGTGTAGTGAAAGGTCAAGTGATTAGTATCAATCATTTCTTTCTCTTTGCTCTTCCATGTTTGATGTAAGTTGTTCTCACTCTAAAAAGTCACATGAAGTGTATTCAAGTGTATTTAAATATATCTAAGTGTAATTAAGTAACCCTAATGTATTAAATATAACCTCTAGTTAACTCACCTTGATTATTTCAATGCATATCACCTCCATGTTTGAAATACTAACGTTAGAGCAATTCAAGATTCTTAGACTAGTATTGTGAGTCATGTCTCTTGGTGAAATTTTATGGTAGTCTAGTGGAGATAATTTTGATTTATCACCTCATTATATTAGTTTAATTTCACGTCTTTTTCTATCTCTTTCCACTCAAAAAATCAAGTAGTGTAGGTAATAATCAAGTAAAGATCAATCTAGGGAGTTATCCCTTAAACCTAGAGGTCTACCTCTACCATAGGCAACCCATATGCCTAGATGTATTCCAATTTTTCCCAAAAATTAGAGTAGGATTTTAAAACCATATATATGTTTAAATATTTGGTGAAAATAGTCTTATCACACTTGGTGGGATCAACCTCCAAAAGAGTGGAAGGATTGTTGGTGTGTCTTTCTTTGTATCAACTTTTGGAATCATTCAAGAAAGCACCAATGATGACTCTGGATGAAACTATCTAGTTTTAGGTAGCCCAGGTATCTATTTTTAAATATTTTGATCAATTATTATATTTAATTTGACACATGAATTCTATATAGATGGATATGATGAAACTCCCTACTATGCACCTCCTTATCAACCTTGTTATGACCCATGTTATAACCCTCAATAACCCTATCAAAGTTGTTATCAGTCCTATGAGCCATGGTAGCCCTATGATCATCCTATTCCTTATCCATATGAACATAATGTTATTTAATATCCCTAAAAATAATCCTATTAGGAAGGATACCAAAAACATTATTAATAAGTGTCTTCCCATCAATTCCAATATGACTCCTACCACCCATATCATGATGCATATCAACCTTAAGATGATTATTTTTAGTATTTTCAGGATGAATCATATGACCCAATTGATTAGATATCAAGATACTTTTAAAAACAATATGAATTACTAGTTTAAAAAATTGAAGCTAGCCATAATCCCCACTATTATCCTCCTCCTCCTACTTCATAACAAAAAATTATTGGCACTCATGCCAAGTCTGCTAGATAATGAAGAAGAGATGAGAATATGCGATGAAAAGTTTAATGTTCTCCCTAACCAACTCATGGACTGGTTGAGAGGTTTAGCTCAAAATTTTATGTATGTGTGGAACTAAGTTAAAAAGGAAAACTAATATAATATCAATGGGTAGTTATACTTGGCAAAAACTTGTGTCTAATGCTCCATAGATAGACTAATAATGTAAGAATACCAAGAGGTTAAAGATGAACCTATAGCTATTGAATAGCCTCAATAAGGCAATAAACAAAGTGAAACTCTTATTGAATAAGGTGTATTTCCTATTTACCAACTAAACTTGTCATATCCCCATGAGTTTATTAGAAAACTTTCCTTCCCCAATCCCATACAAGAGCCCTTCATCACATCTCATACCCCCTCTCTAACCCATGAGCTTATCCATCACCCTCCTACCTCATCCCTTCTTGAAGGAGAGTCCATATTATGGGAGGAAAATAAAGAAGAAGAAATTGAAGATATATCTAATCAAGAAGATGATGTCAGAATCTATGATGAAGAAATCACCATAGGGACTCCCCTTGGTGAAGAAAAGTGTAATTAAATAATCTTTAGTGCAAATAAATATGTTTAAAGTCATGTTGCAACTATCTACGAAGAGTGTAGTCAAAGTATTAAAGAAGACATGCTTACAGAAGACTCCATATCTACTTAGTTGGTTGATGTTCATGAACATTATAAAGATCTTGAATCTAATGTTAAGGTGTGGAGCCTAAAAGCTTCACCAAGGAGTGCATTACCAAAGTTATAGGTTTACACAGTCACCAGCATCGGTCAGGAGTGACCGATGTCGGTCAGGTGCAGTTGGAGAGACACCGGCATCGACAGGAGATCGACCGACATCGGTCACAAGCAAGCAGATAGGAACTGGAGTCAGTTACCTGTGAGTCCAAAAAGCTATTTCTGTGGATAGAATCGAGTGTTTGCATGATGAGTTTAAGTTGTAGTCTTAAGTTCACATCTCTATTATTAGTAAGACTATTTTTAGAGCCCTTGTTCAAGAGGCTTAACTGTTGGTTGTAAGTTCATGATCAAGTCTCCTAATTCTATATGTAGAATTAGATCTTCTTAGCTTATTGTAGTTCAATGAGTGAATGTTGAAGAATAGTACAGAATTGTATAGGTGAATCATTCCAAGTTGTTGGAGTTGATTGTACTTGAGAGAGAGAGCTCTTGAGGGAAAGAGATCTAGAGAGAGATCTTGTACATCTGAGAGAGGTGTGGAAGAAAGAAGTTTCTTTAATTGTATTCCTTCTATAAAAAGTTTAATATAAGTTTTCAGGGTGGTTTCTTGTATCTCTTGTTCTTTGCTATTTATCATTCTAGTTACTTATCTATCTGATTTAATTCTGTGGTTTATTGCTTTCATAAGTGTAATCAACTTGTTGGTTGATCCCCAACAAGTGGTATCAGAGCCTTGGTTATAGGTTTAGAGCTTGATATCCAATAAGTGGTATTAGAGCTCAGGTTCACTAACAGGTGGTTCAGATCTGTGTAGTGTGTATTGATTACAGGTTACTCACAGGAGTTTCTGTAGGGATTTCTATTTGAGTGGGAGCAGCAATGGCAGAAGAAAGTAAACTAAGAATAGAGAAGTTTAATGGCAAAAATTATCAACATTGGAGAATGTAGATAGAGGACTATCTGTATCAGAAAGATCTATACTTACCGTTAGGTGGGATTGCAAAGAAGCCCACAGACATGGATGATGAAGAATGGGAAGTTCTTGACAAAAAGGCTCTGGGGTCTATAAGACTGAGTCTAGCATCTACTGTGATATCTAATTTATCACAGGCAAAAACAATGGTAGAGTTGATGACTACTTTAGCAAATTTGTATGAAAAACCCTTAGCTTCTAATAAGGTATATCTTATGAAGCAGTCATTTAATTTGCATATGCAGGAAGGTGGATTTGTATCTAATCACCTGAATGATTTCCATGGAATTGTAAATCAATTAAGTTCAGTCAATATTGTGTTTGATGATGAAATTAAAGGTCTTTTAATATTATGTTCTTTGCCTAAAAGCTGGCATAGCTTAGTAATGGCAGTTAGTAATATTGCATCTGCATCAAATATTTTAAAAGTAAAGTATGTTGTTAGTGTTATCTTGAATGAGGAAATTCACAGAAAAAGCATAGAGGAAACATTAGGGAATGCTTTAAGTTTTGAGAGCAGGGGAAGGCAGAAAGAGAAGAGCAAGAAAGGGAGATCAAGATCTAAGTCTAAGGTGAGAGGAAGATCCAAATCCAAAAATGGTAGGAAGCCACAATGCTGGAATTGTGGAAAGATGGGGCACATAAGCAGAGATTGCTGGTCAAAGCCTAAGGAGGACAATCAGCACGAAGGAAAAGAAGAAGCAAAGGTTACAGGTATTGTACAAGATGCTTTAATATTCTCTTTGCATAATAATATAGAATCTTGGGTGTTATATTCTGGTGCATCTTTTCATGCTACCCCTAATAGAGAATATTTTAGTGACTATATCCATGGAGATTTTGGAATAGTGTACTTAGGGGATGAGACTTGTAAAATTATTGGCAAAGGTAAAGTGTAGTTGAAAATGCAGAATGGCAACACATGGGTGTTGAGAGATGTTATGCATGTTCCTAGCTTGAACAGGAATTTGATTTCTACAGGAAAGTTAGGGGATGAGGGTTGTACAGTAACTCTCACAACAGAATCTTGGAAGGTGACCAAGGGTGCACTTGTTATGGCCAGAGGTAAGAGAGTAAGTACTCTCTATTTATGTAATTGTGTTACTAACAATTCTCCTTCGGTATTATCTACTTCAGATGTGGATGCAAAATTGTGGCACTCAAGGCTTGGCCACATGAGTGAGAAGGGTATGTCAATTCTTAAGTCTAAAGGTAAGCTTTCAGATTTGAAAAGCATAGATCTAGATTTTTGTGAGCACTGTGTTTTTGGAAAATAGAAGAGAGTGAGTTTTCTCAAGACTGGGTCAACAAAGAAGAAGCATAAGTTACAGCTTGTTCACATAGATGTGTGGGGACTGGCTCAGGTAGCTTCTATTGGAGGATCACAGTATTATGTTTCATTCATAGATGATGCTACAAAAAAGGTATGGATCTATTATATTAAGAAGAAATCTGATGTATTTGAGACTTTTAAGATTTGGAAAGCTATGGTTGAGAATGAAATAGGCAAAAGATTGAAGTGCCTGAGATCTGATAATGGTGGTGAGTTTTGCAACTATAAGTTCAACTGGTATTGTTATATGCATGAAATCCATAGGCAAAGGATGGTTCCAAGGACACCTCAACAGAATGGTATTGCTGAAAGGATGAATAGAACAATTATGGAGCATGTAAGATGTATGAGATTGCATGATGGTTTGCCCTTAGAGTTTTGGCTAGAAGCTGTTGACACTGTAGTGTACCTGATTAATAGAGGACCCTCTACAACTCTGGATGGTGGAATTCCAGAAGAGGCATGGATAGGTAAAAAGGTAGATCTATCATTTCTCAAAGTTTTTGTTTGTGAAGCCTTTGTGCATGTTGATAAGAAAAATAGAAAGAAGTTGGATGCTAAGTCTATGAGGTGCACATTTATTGGCTATGGGTCAGATGATTTTGGTTTTAGATTTTGGAATCTAGGAACTAACAAGATAATTTGGAGCCGTGATGTTGTTTTCAATGAAAAAGTGATGTATAGTGATCAGCTGAAGAAGCTAAATCAATCTGGGTAGAGCAATGGTGAATTAGACGAGGTGATGGTCTACTATGAGCTCGTGGGAAAAAGAAATAATCACTTATAGGAAAACATAGAGACCAACATCGATAGGATAAAAATTGACATCGGTAGAATAGAAACCGATGTCGGTCATACAGAGACCGACATTAGTAGGATAGGCACTGATGTCGGTCAGGTAAAATTGATGTTGGCCAGTAACAGGCCTGGAAGTGACCGAGGTCGGTCACTGTTAGAGAATTTTGGTGGATAGCGTGTTGTGAACAAGTCTCAGACGCCCATCAAGAGGTTAGAAAGGGTAAGTAAGCCTCCAATTAGATATTCCCCTTCATTATTCTATTTATTGCTAACTGATGGTGGAGAACTAGAGAGTTTTGAAGAAGCATTATAGGTGGAGTCCAAGAGTCAGTGGGAGCATGGCATGGTTGAGGAAATGGAGTCCTTAAGAGAGAACCAAACATGGGATTTGGTTGAGTTGCCCGCTGGTAAGAGGACACTAAAGAACAGATGGACCTACAGGTTGAAGGAAGGTGAGAACGGACAGATGAGATATAAGGCCAGATTGGTAGTGAAAGGATTTACACAAAAGCTAGGTATTGATTTTGGTGAGATTTTTTCTCCTGTTGTTAAAATGACTTCTATACAGACTGTACTGTCTTTGGTTGCTATTGAGGATTTACATCTTGAGCAGCTAGATGTTAAGACAATGTTTCTTCATGGAGATTTGGATGAAGAAATTTACATGGAATAGCCGAAAGGATTTGAGGTCAAGGGTAAGGAGAAGTTAGTGTGCAGATTGAAGAAAATCTTGTATGGCCTCAAGCAAGCTCCTAAACAGTGGTATTTGAAATTTGACAGGTTTATGACTGAGCATGGCTACAGTAGGTGTCAATCTGACCATTGTGTGTATTTTAAGAGATTGGATAATGATAGATATATTATTCTATTGTTGTATGTAGATGATATGCTGGTTGCAGGATCACACATGTAGGATATCTCTAAGCTTAAGGTGAAATTAGCTCAAACATTTGCCATGAAGGATTTGGGAGCAGCAAAGAAAATCCTTGGCATGAGCATTAAGAGAGAGGAAAAATCACGGGTTGGTTTTGTCTCAAGAGGATTATGTGGACAAGGTGTTGAAACGGTTCAACATGCAGGATGCTAAACCAGTAAACACACCTTTGGCTGGACATTTTAAGTTGAGTAAAGAACAATGTCCTAATTCACATGATGAGGTAGAGTACATGAGTAAAGTTCAATATTCTTCTACAGTAGGAAGTTTTATGTATGCTAAGGTGTGTACTAGACCGGATATTGCCCAAGCAGTGGGAGTTGTAAGTAAGTATATGGGCAATCTAGGAAAGGAACATTGGAAAGCAGTTCAGTGAATCCTTAGATATCTGATAGGAACCAACAGTAGGCATTTGTGCTATGGAGGTTTAGATACATCTCTACATGGTTATGTAGATTCAGATATGGCAGGTGATTTGGATGGTAGGAGGAGCACCACAGGTTATGTTTTCACTGTAGGTGGAACGGCAGTTAACTAGATATCAAAGTTGCAGAAGGTTGTTGCCTTGTCAACTATAGAAGTAGAGTATATTTCAGCCACAAAGGCTAGCAAAGAGATGATATGGATGACATGGTTCATGGAAGAGCTTGGAAAGGATCAAGAGAGTTGCAGATTGTATAGTGATAGTCAGAGTGTAATTCATTTGGCTAAGAATTCAGCCTTTCACTCAAGAACCAAGCACATACAACTCTGGTACCACTTCATATGACAGGTATTGGAGGATGGTGAGTTGGAGCTAGAGAAGATCCATACAGATAAGAATCCTACTAATATGTTAACCAAGCCAGTTACAAAGGAGAAGTTGAATCTTCATTCAACTTCTGTTGGTCTTCATGATTGAGTTAAAGATGGAAGAGCTAAAAGATGTTGCTATACAGGTACTGGTGCAGCTATTTATCTCCAAGTGGGAGATTGTTAAGGTGTGGATCCTAAAAGCTTCACCAAGGAGTGCATTACCAAAGTTGTAGGTTTACACAGTCATCGGCATCAGTTAGGAGTGACCAATGTCAGTCAGGTGCAGTTGGAGAGACGCTGGTGTCAGCAGGAGATTAGCTGACATCGGTCACAGGCAAGCAGGCAAGAATAGGGGTCGGTTACCTATGCATCTAGAAAGCTATTTTTGTGGAGATAACCAAGTGTTTACATGATGAGTTTAAGTTTTAGTCTTAAGTCTGCGTCTCTATTATTAGTAAGATTATTTTTAGAGCCCTTGTTCAAGAGGCTTAACTGTTGGTTGTAAGTGCATGCTCAAGTCTCCTAATTCTATATGTAGAATTAGATCTTCTTAGCTTATTATAGTTCAATGAGTGAATGTTGAAGAATAGTACAGAATTGTATAGGTGAATCATTCTAGGTTGTTGGAGTTGATTGTACTTGACAGAGAGAGCTCTTGAGGGAAAGAGATCTAGAGAGAGATCTTGTACATCTGAGAGAGGTGTGGAAGAAAGAAGTTTCTTCAATTGTATTCCTTTTGTAAAGAGTTTAATACAAGTTTTCAATGTGGTTTCTTGTATCTCTTGTTCTTTGCTATTTATCATTCTAGTTACTTATCTATCTGATTTAATTCTGCAGTTTATTGCTTTCATAAGTGTAATCAAATTGTTGGTTGATCCCCAACATCTAAAAACACCATTGAATAAGTTTTTTTTCACTCCATGGTATAAGATGGTATGTGTTAGAGGTTTAATGACATATGTGATGAGTTTAAATACCTTAAAAAGGCTACACACCTTGCTAGTCAATTAGAAGACACTCTTGAAGTTGCCTTACATCTTGGTGGTGTGCTCTCAAGAGATGACCTTATGCTATCCTAACATGTTGAAGTTGTAGTCAACATTAAAGTTTAGCAAGTAGTCAAGGACTAGAAGATGAAGTTAAAGAGGTGGTGGTTGTCAAAGAGAAAGAGAGAAAGGATGATTGGTATTATTAGATGAGAATTTTACAAGAACTTGAATAAATTTGTAATTTTAAGGGGCAATTATATAATAAGATAGAGAAGGAGGTCTCCATGGAGGACAATGACCAAGATTAGATGTACTATACAAAACTCTTTGATGATATTGAGGAACTTATAGCTAGTAAGCAATCTAATCTATCTCAAAGTAACATGTAAGTCAAGGAGATATGTTTTGTTGAATAACCATGGGAAGCTTCAGCCAAGGATTCTCATGAGAAGGTTGAGGCTATTTAAATCTAATAAGATTTCACCTTCATAGGTGATCTATTTGTAGCTTCCTTGGTTGAATTGAATATTTGGAAAACATCATGAAGGAGTTGGAGATTTATATACCAGAGCTCCAAAGGTAATATGCCTCATTCACTGTTTCACTTCATGAAGTAATAAATTTTTCAATATTCCCCTTTGATTTAGGAGGAAGAGATCCATTCAGGTTAGATTGTATTCATCTTAGTTTGCTTAAGTTTGGTTGGTGTTTTCCCTAAGTGTTCTTGAGAACACAAATGTTGTTTTGATTTGGTTTCTTATATTATGTGTCTATTTTTTTGGGTTCGTTTTTTTTGTTCTTTTAGAGTAAATTAGTATCCATATAGTGTATATGTGAATCCATATCCCAATAGATAGGTTAAGGCTGCTAGTCTTTGGCATAGCTAGTTTACCACCCTTAGGAAATTGCCAAAATTTTGACTAATTTGACCACAAGTCAAATAAGGTCAACCCTCTATATAGTAAAACTTTTTATAGGGGTCTACTAGGGTTGAAAATGTCTATCATGGTGTTAATAAGGTCACTTAATGTGTTGTTAGACTTGGTCATGTTTTTTATTTACCCTTAGTGTCATTTTATGCCATCTTATACTACTTTTGGGTTATTAATTTTAATTTTATGGTTTCCTTCCCAAGACAAGTGTGTCAAGGTATTATTCAACATGTATGATGTTATAAGTGTTAGTTTTTAGTTATATAACTGAATTTGGTAGGTTTAAACATTTAAAACAAGAAGATCTCTTGTAAAAAGAGGAGTTTCTAAAGTTGAATAGCCTATGCATTAATTTGGCCATGTGGGAATACCTCTAAAGTGAATATTTATGTCCCCTAAAATCATTTCCATTCTTGGGAATCTTTGAAAATCTTAGATATGGTATTAAATTATTATATCTTTCTATCACTCTCCTTTATAAGTAAAAGTGGTTAACTAGTCTTCCTTTGGTACAGACAATATGAAGTGAGTCAAAGAAAGTGCCTTTAGTGGATTATAACACTCTTTGTCTACTAAAAATTCATTGAAATAGTTTTAGATTTGGTTTCTTTTTCTTGATGAACCATGGTTAAGAAGGGTTTCTCCTCTTTTCTTCCTACTCATCCCTATAGCCTTCGAGTTTCTTCTCTATTTGGATTGGTCTTTGAAAACCACGTATATAACATGTTATATAAGGTAATGAACACCCTTTTCACATTTTTATTTGTCTATTTTTAATGTGTAATGTGAATTATTTAGCATGAAAACTCTCATCTTGCTAGATGAACTCCATTGATAGTTTGTAAATAATGTTTTCACTTTGTATACAAATGAAGACTTAAAGATGGTGAGAAGGATTTTAAGGTGGAAAAAATGAGTATTAATCTATTAAAAATGATATAAATTGTTTTTAATAATCAATCTAACACTTACAGTCTTATACCATATCTTCACCTACAGGTTTCCAATAGTGATATGAGTGTAATCCCATAGAGATATGAGTAATGTTGAAATGAGAGATGTGTGAACTCATTTAAAACCTTGATAACATCTAAGAACATTAAGAACATCATTATGATAGTGTTAAATCTATAATATGCTAGTTATACCTAGAAACATGCTCACAAGACAAGAAAGTTGCTCTCAAAAGTGTGTCTATAGCCAAATAAACACATATAACAATCAAAGTTCCACCTCAGAGTGAAAAATATCTTGAGTGATCATGGAGATTTACCCAAATGGAGTTAAATAATTATAAATCAAGGTATATTAAATAAAAATAAGAAACCAACATGATTCTAGTGTAATCCATTAAAGAGAATCAAGAGATGGAGATAAATAACTTGAAAATTCTCCTTATTAGTAGTTTTTAAGGTAGTTTTCTAAAAGTTAAGGTATCTTGTGTTCCTTGTTTCTTCTCTATTCTACCAAAATTATGGAAAGATTCATTCCTTTTAAATAAAAATGGATCAAAAGGTAATAACATAGGTCTTTTTTACAATTTTCATCATGGAAATCAACTTCCCAAAACTGCCAACAGTCCATATAGAGGTACTAGATGACCACCTACAACAAATAACCTCAAGGTTGTCAAGATGTGATAGAAAATTCTTTTAAAATGTCATAATGAGTGAGGAAAGTTTATAAGGTAAATGGAAAAAATATTCAAGTATTAAAATGAAATAAGCAACCCTTCTTCAGGGCATACATATTGTATCCCATGTTTGGACTATCTCAATTTATATGGTGGAGTGTACAAGCTTCTCAAAGTGCATAGGTTGTTGAGTGAAAATTAAAGCATACACTTGAAATGACTGTGAAGAGTGTAAACGTTTTAAGTATGAGTGGTATCTTCCTATATTTATCCATGGTTAGTCTATCACACATCCCAACATTATCATAGTCTATATAGTGGCCTAAACAACACCTACAACCAAGCTAGTACTTGGTTTTGTTGACTGTGTAATAGGTGTAAAGGCAGGCCTTGAGAGTGAAGAAAGCTATAGATAGATGCGTAAAAGTGTTTTAAATGTTTTATGTGGATAAAACCATATAAATTATTAACTCGTATTCTAGGAGATGTCCTTGGAGGAAGGAAAATAGAGTAAGGACAAGTTCATACTTGTTAACCAATCTAAAGTTTCGTACCCTACACAGTGATCAAATATATTATTCTATCTTAAATAAATGTGATTTTTAGTACAATAAAAGAGAAATATAGAATTTGAATTTTGTGTATATGATGAACAATACCTAATTAATCCATCAATAACCTTAGTTTGACCAATCAAACAAGAGAGATGCCCTCTATTTTATCTCATACAGAGGGCACTTTGGGAAGTGAGATGACTATAGGTAGGGAATGATAATGGTAAGGGGATAAGATTTAAAGTATTAAGTCACATAATAATGGCGTGGAAATTTTTTTTTAACATGAAAGGTGTGGGGAAGACTTTATAGTTCTGATAAAGTATTCATAGTTTTAGGTCATGAAATATAGTCAGGCCTATTAGGCCTAAAAGTAGGCCTAAGCCATACAGGTACCTAGTTATATTTCCATGACCAAATGAACTTTCCAATGAATTTTATTAAATTTATAAGGGAGTATAGGACTTTTTGGATCTATAATCTCATAGTAACTACATAAAGGGGTTATTTTTGGCTTAAACTCACTTTAGGGTGTCCAAAATGCACTCCAAAGCTTAAGAGACCATCTTCAATAACTAATACCTATATGGATAAGTTTCATGGTGCCTAAATTAGTTTTTAATATTTTAATTGGGTCCCTAAATTTTACTTAGTGGAATTGGTTTGAAGTTTTAACATCTGGTTTTTATAAATAATTGTTAACAATCTAAATGATTAGAAACCCTCCTAAAACCCTTATGCAAACCTAATTAGAAATAAATGAGTGGGAATGAATTAAAAATTGGTAATTTTGTCAAAAAATTGTTTTTTAACTATTGAGGACTCTCTCAAGGATCGATGATACCCATTTGGTTTCTACCATACTTGTACGAACAAAGCCTAAAATAGGCCTTTTTGTAAGCAATTAACTTATTTTGAAGGTAAAAAGGAGTTTTAATGTATGGAAAATATTTAATGGGGTATATAGAGACCTATTATACTATTTATTATCACCTCTCACCTCATTTAATTTTAAATTGTCTTCTTCTACACAGTTCACTTCAGGCAGTCTTGGACAGGCATTGAAAAGGCAAAGTGACTACCTTGTGAGAGTATGAGAATTTGCTCTTTGGACATTTTTAAGGTATACATAATGGATTGGAAAGAAATTTTACTCTATATTTTTTTCCTAACACCTCTTCCATGGATCTGGTTTATTAAATGAATGTCACTTTGGTGACAAATTTGAAGAATGAGGCCTAAAAGACCAATGAATGACTACAGATTGTGAGTACATGTGTCCAGAAGATGGCTAGTAGTTAGGGACATATCTGATGACTTTCATGGAATTTTTCCAACCCCCAAAATATATTTCACATGTGTTAACTCTCCCTTTTTTATTTTTGAGCAATAAAGAGATGCCTCATCGTGAAGGTAGTTTTTAAGAAGACCATTTGAGGACCTTATGCTAGTTTGAGGTGTTTTTCATGATTTAGAGAGACACTTATCCAAGGAAACATTCATGGTTTGTTATCCACTCTATTCTCATATAATTTAACTATTTTTCATTCATTTACATGTTTAATTAGGATTCTTGATTTTCACTTCTTCTCTCTCTTCTCACATACACTATAAATACAAGCCATTTTGGCTTTTGTAATCGAATTCACACTTAGTATGGAAAATACCTACTGGTTTGGTGTTATATTTTACATTTGAAATAAAATTTGAAATATATTTTTTATCTCATCAAATTATTTTCTAAGTGTGTGAAGTAGTGTGTCATGAAAGGTCAAGTGATTAGTATATATCCTTGCTTTCTCTTTGCTCTTCCATGTTTGCTACAAGTTGTTCTCACTTTAATAGGTTATATGAAGTGTAATCAAGCATATTAAACTATATATAAGTTTAATTAAGTATTCATAGTGTCCAAAATCTGACCTTTAGTTCATTCAACTTGATTAGTTCAATGCATATCACCTCCATGTTTGAAATACTAATGTTAGAGCAATTTAAGATTTTGAGACTAGTATTATGAGTTATTTATCTTAGTGCACTTGTATGGTAGTCTATTGGAGATAATTTTGGTGTATCACCTCATTTAATTACTTTAATTTCATGTCTCTTTCCATCTCTTTCCACCCTAGAAATCAAGTATTGTAGGTGATAAGCAAGTAAAGATCAATCTAGGGAGCTATCCCTTAAAGCTAGAGGTCTACCTCTACCATAGGAAACCCATAGGCCTAGAGGTATTCCAGTGCTTTCCAAATATTAGAGTATGATTGAGCAACCATATCTAAGGTGAAATATTTGGTGACAACCTATCAAGTGTTGGTGGTACTAGGATAGGTGGGTTGAGTCGATATTATTTGGGTGTGTCAAAGTGTTTTTGACATGTGATATCCCATTCAAATTTTATATCCATCTTAAGTAATATGGTTAATGATAAAGTATTATCTATGAATTATGCCAAAAAGTGGTGTATTTATTGAATCTTTCCTTGTATGGAGTAAATTTTATTTAAGTTGCAGGAGGAAGCATGTTCATTATGGATTTGAATTTATTTGGGTTAACCTCAATACCACATTGAGATATTATAAATCCTAAGAGTTTATTAGATGAAAACCCAAAAATTCATTTCTTGGGATTTAGTTGTACATTATACTTTTTAGTCTTTCAAAAATAATTCATAAACCTATTACATAGTGTTGTTATTATTCCAATTTTGCAAGCAAATCATCAATATAATATTTTACTATCTTATAAAAGAGATCATGAAAGATATGGTTCATTATTATTTGGTATGTTTTTAATATATTTTATAATCCAAAAGGCATGACTATATATAAAAAATTTCCCCATGGTTTGGTATAAGAAGTTTTATTTTGTCTTCTTTAGTGATCTTGATTTGATTGTAATTGGTGAATCCATCCATAAAATAGAGTTTCACAGCTTGTTGTAGAGTCAACTATCATATCAATGTTGGGTAGAGGAATATCATCCTTAGGACATAATTTTAAGTCTCTATAATCACAACAATAGTATATTTTGCCATTAGGTTTTATAATAGGGACAATATTAGCAACCCATTAGGTATGAGTAACTAGTCAAATAAAATCGGCATCAAGGAGACATTAGATCTCATATTTGACTAAAAGAGAAACTTTAGGGTGAAATTTTCAAAATTTTATTTAACTAGCTTTGCATCAGGATAGAGTGTAATCTTGTGTATTGTGATTGAAGGATCAATGTCAGGCATATTGGAATAAACACAAGTCAAAACTTTTGAGAAATGTTTTAAAATCTAATGAATATCTATATCTTCTTCTTCACAAAAGGAAAAAACCAATAATATGATGTGAATATTAGTATCTATGCCATAATTTAATTTGATTATGTATTCATTATGTAATGTACATCAATCCATAGTGTATGGTTTTGTAGGGATAATATCATCTATGTCAGATAAATATCATCAAAATCATCCAAATGCTCACCAAAGTATGCCAAGGCATTTGTGGAATAAATAAAACTATTATTATGATATAATGAATGGATATCTTCATATTTCCCTAACAATTCCAAGAGAGCCTTATTAGAAAAAAATTCAAAATTAGGTAAATCTAGAGAAGTTATATCATCAATAAGATCAGGGTAAGCAATTAAGAGTGTGAAAAAATTATTTACCATATCATCTACCCATGGAATAGGTGAAAAAAATTATATGATGATAAGTATGGTGAGATGACTTGGTATTAGATGTGTTATTTTATATTTAAGTCCTTGTCTACCCTATTGATCATATGCTTCAATGGGATTAAAGATTCCCTTTTCATGCTTTCCAATGCCCTATCATGTGTAACCCATTTTTTGATAAATATCTCAATGTGAAATGGGAAGTGAACTTATCATCATGTGCTTTGTAAATATCTAGGGGAATGATACATGAATTATGAATAGTATACGGGAGTTGTGTTATAGCAAAATCCATGTGAAAAATATAATTGTGTGAAGGATCTATATGTTGACAATATTTAAATGGTTATTTATCCATAGGAAAAGTGTAGATATAACCTTTGTATATAAAGTTTAAAAATTCATATAAATTAGATGGAACTATGTGCATATCATAGATCCATAGTCTTTCATGCAAGATATTGTAATTAAGATCATTAGGTATAACTTGACATGTTATAAGTAGCATTCAAGGCCCCAAATGTAAGGTTTAGTTTGATTTGATCCAAGACTTTGTTTGTAATATTATCAAACCCTTGGATATTCATATAATAAGGATCCAAATCCATAACATGTATATTAAGAAGTCAAAGAAAAGAGATATTACAAATGTTCAATCCTAATCCATTGTCAACTAAAATAGATTTGACACCTACCTCATTAATTCTTAGTGAAATATAGAGAAGAAAGTTAAAATATATGATTTACTAAGGTGGGTGTTGACGTTTTGGCTTCACAAGGCCAAATGTCAACTCTTATTATCAAAAACTAACATAAGACCTCCCCTTTTTAGCTTATCTATAGTGTCTAAGCTTATCATGACCTCATGGTTGTCCTTTGAGAATATTTGAGTCTTGTGAGAGGTATTATGTTACCATGGATCCTATTTGTGTCATCACATATCATAGTTACATTGTCCCTATTTGGTGATATGATAGCGATCATGGTGATCACAGAGTGATTAGGGAGGTTATCTTGGTCTTAAGCATGATAGGCTCAAAGATTCCTAGTAGAAGTTTGGGCCATTTCAAGCTGAGAGTAAGAATCACTATAAATTTGAAGGATGTTCAGCTACTTTTTGGTTCATGGTATAAATCCTAGTAATGTGTGTCAAAACCATACCCTATGGCCTTACTATTCAAGTTTCTCACAATGCCTCATGAGCCCTTTCAAAACCCTTAAAATAACTCATATGAGTCATTTTAACTTGTAAAACATTTTAAAGGGGAATTTTATTGCATAATTCTTTTAAAAAGTCTTTAAATGGCCCCTTAACTCACTATTAAACATTTAACATAAAAAAAACCCTTTTAATACCCATACACACCTCCCACTAGCCACATGGGCCCCACACATGCCAAAAGGTATCCTTTCAACTCCTCATATCATAATACTCATTTTTAAAAGTCATTTTAATTGTTTTTTCTCTCCCTCTACCATAAAATGTCGATATAAGGCCAGAACATGGAGAAAATGGTGAAAATGGTGTTTTTAGGTATTTTTTATGAGTTGTACAAAATGGTACAGATAGGTCCATATAAAGGGTAGCTAAGTACTGTAGAGGAGTTAATTTAAAATTAGTGGAAAAAATTTTAGGGTTAGATAAGTCAACACAACTCCAAAACCATTGCTCCTTCTCCAATAGCTTCCTTGGCAATATGGGCAGTCTATCAAGTTTTCCTTCATTCTGTACAAGGGAGGTCAAATCAAGAAATGGTATTTTGAGGAGATCATATATGTAACTTGAAATTATTATCCATGTATTTTCTCATCATATTAATATACATATATTCATGAGCAATTATTAACAAACTAACCACTCTTATACCCTTCATCTATGTAAGCTTTTAAAAGTATAATGGTTTTAATAGATTTTTGAGGATTTTATGCAAACTAATGATTATTGTCTATTCTTGAGACCCTCATGGATCATATCCATCACCCTCAATCCATGTTTCACATGTTTTTATTGTGGGAGTAAGCCAAACTTCTCATTCATGGATCATATCCATCACCCTTATTCTATGTTTAACATGTTTAGATTGTAGGAGCAAGCCAAAATTCTCATTTTCTTCACCTTATAGTAAGAAATTAGGTTTGAGTACCAAACTAAGTTCTAAGGGCTCTCATCAGAAGGAGTTGATAATGTTTAAGGGTTTGTTGAGTGTTCTAAGCTTCCTCATACCTATTAGCCCAAGGTCGGTGTCCACAATGGCCTCTTATCATTTTCAATTGTCTTCAAATAAAGGTATCATACATATCTGATGTTTACTACATATAAGGACTATGTGTTGTACATTGGTACATTAAAATACTTCAAACACAACTAAGAATATTAAATGAGGTGTTTAAACTTTAACAAGCAATCATTACATCCATATGGTAAGATATATTAACCTACATGGTAACCTTAGAAAGCTGAAGAGCCATTCATCTTGCCTCTAAAGCACACTCCACAAATTTATCAAAGATTAAGGTTTTTAGCCAATATTAAGGTTCTTTTAAGATTCCCAGGTTTCCTTTTTGATTGCACATACATTTCTTTGGTCTCTAAAGAATCATGTTTTGAACAGTATATGTTTTATGATATTTAAGGTTCATGTTAGTTTGTCTTGGATGGTTTCCATGCTCCATTTCAGGATGATTCCATACTTTTATCATTTAATCTTATTTTTTCTTCCTTTTCATTGGTCTCAACCCTATTTTCATGCTTCAACCCCCTGATCACTCCATAGTCACCCTCTTCCACCCATCCACCCTTTCCTCCAAGTTTAAACTATGTGATACAAGCCTATATACCCATGTAACCATTAGTAGTCATAATATCATGGAATTAATGGGCCTATATGGATCATACACCCTGTTATAGAAGCTAATGACCACCTATAACCAACCATTGTGAGCCTACTACATGAGAGTCTCTAAGAATATTATGTGGGTCAATAATGGGCATATAAAATGGTATGATAAAGATATTGAATACCTCTAAAATATAAATTATAATTTGAATCAAGTCACTAGTGGTGTAAAATGTCTCAAAACACCCTAATCCCTCAAAAACTCATCTCTTAGACCCCTGTGAATAGTCAAAAAGGAAAATGAGTGCCTACAGCTATGATGGTGTACTTTGAGATAGACATATTGACTTAGGGTAGAAGACAACATTCACATCAAGTGAGGTAATTTTTACACTAATGAAGATTTAAAATATGAGTGATCATCACATCTAAAGGGCAAAATAACATAAATCATGAGCTTGATAACACACAAACTTACTTAGGCATGAACCCTGAGACTAAGAAGGGGAAGAGATGTAAGAGGAAGAGAGGTTGGAAAACCACAATTTAATAAGTGTCTCTATACCTAAGACATGTTTTTGATTCCTTATAATCATGAACATACCAGGAAACAAAGGATAATAACCCTCTCATAACCCTCATGCTTAACCACTTAGTCAATAGGTAGACTATAGCTAATCTAGGCAAAATGATTGTTTAAGGTCTCTGCAGGCATAGTCAAGTTCTCAAAATTTGTATAGAGGATCATTATCAGTATGAAAATATATTTATACCATCCTAAAGTTCATTAGATATTATATATAGTCACTATTTTGTCTCAAAGCTCTTGTAATTAGTTAAGTAGTCTATGATGGGGATAGTAGTTATTTGAGAGTTTGAGGACAAAGATAGTGATATCTCACTTCATGAAGGAATCCTAAGATAAAAATTATGATGATATTATATTCATGTTCTATACATGTTTTATTACACTCAAATTATAAGTTAGAATTCCCTTAATAGCTAGCTCAAGAGAACAAACCTACATAATCCTATTAGGTATCAATAGGCCTAAACATGCATATATGCATAAGGTCATTTCAACCACATTATTAAAGGTTTATTATTGGGATGGAAAAATATAATCATGAAATTATATATATATGATATGGGAATGTTTATTTTTATGAAGGTCCTAAATTGGTAAAGAAAGAGGTCATGTCAAATGTAGTATAGTCAATAAACTTAAAGGCCATCACATACAGGCCTGAGTGTAGGAGGATAATTAAACATCAACCTACTCTAAGGAATATTCAGGACCATAAGAATGATAAAATCATGAAAAGTTTCACCAATTTGGTAAATTAGGAATAATCACACACTTATTTAGGGTCTACATTCTTGTGTGCAGTCAAGGTGCTAGACTATCATACAAAGTCATAATACAAGATTATTATCCATGGATGAAGTCATTATCAGGGAAGTAAAGTATAATCATGAAGGTGAGATAAATATTATTAAATTATTACATGAAACCATATTATAGTTTCCAATATATTGGCCCTTAGGGAAATGATCTCAAGTATCCTACATAGGGCTATTAGGTCTAATAGACCTAAATAGGATTATGCCCTAATTAGAGGTCTCTATTTGTTTAGAAGATGATTAGGGTGTGAAAAAACCTTAAAATGGGTAAAATAAACTTGGATTGATTTATATAAATGTGATAACCCTAGTTTGAGATATCAAAAACACTCAACTAGGCTACTAGGGTTACATAAGCATGATTACATAAGAAACCATAGACCTGACTATGTGAGGGCATGCAAGAAATAGAGTTAAAGAGAATATCTCAGGTGAAAATGTGTTGATAAATTTTAATGAAAATAATTATAATTCCAAAAATCCATCACCCCTTTTACAAGGAGACAAAGACATATTCAAACCCCATACTACTATCAAAGCACCCAGTTTTGATAGTGGACTATCACCTTTAGGAAGTCATAGGTTATTAAAGGCAAGAATTTTTTTTGGTGATATGAGGAAATTTTTAGGAAATAAAACTAGATGAGGATAGAATATCATGATGATATTTGGGCCCCTCCAAACATTTACAGGTCATTTAAGACCATGTGGCTAAATTGAGTCCAAGTAGGCCTAGAAGGCCTACATTTAGACCCCTCCTACAAAAATGGTAGCATGAGAAGATATATAAGCGTGAGTTAGAATATGTGGAAGAGATCTCTATCAATCAAGTGCATAAAAATGGTCAATTTGATCCTTGAGGACTAACTCAAACAACTCAATCACATATAGCCAACTCAAATCCCAAATTCAAGTGTTCACACACTTCATCACTGAGGGAACTAAGCCTAGATATTTTAGGGAAGTTTAAGTCACCTTATGTAATAAATATCCATGAAATAATGTTTAGCATTTTGGGCTAACATTTATAAACAATCTTTAAGAAAATAACCTATCAAAATTGGCTAGCAAATAACCTGAGTGCCACCTTCCAAAGCTCCTCTCTCCACAAACCCTTTATATGGGGCCTCAAGTTATTCATGGAAGATTAAGGGGTAAATAAACAATAGGTTCATGGAAATTTGTATTGGCTTGAATGTTCATATGATATGAAATATTTTTAAGATGGTGGATGTCTCAAAAGCTCCTAAAACCCTATTTTGGACCAGTCTAAGAAAATAATGAATAATTGGCACCCACTTACAATGGAATGATCCTATAAACACCTGAAATATCTAGAGAACTTAGGGGATAACCTATTCATGGGTTTTGGTTCTATGAAATATATATGGAATGGCCAAAAAACTATACTTTTTCACTAAAATTAGTAGAAAAAAGGGTGTAAATCTATTTGATAATATTACAATCCTTGAAGGGGATGGTTTAGGACTTGATTCATCTCCTAAAGTCACAAAATTTCCAAAATTTTATTATTAAATGCCTTTTAAAGTTAATTCAAAATAACTAGTCTATAAATGCTAGAGAAAGGTGGACTAGTCAACTAGGAAAAGTGAAATTATGAGTTCTTAATACCTATATAAGCCTATAATATGGTTGATGATGTTGGTTAAAGTATGAAAATCACTCATAAATATGTTTATAATGTCTCTTTAAATGTTTCATAACTATCAACTCTAGTGTATTCAAGTAATTAGGCCTAATTGGCCTATTTGGTCAACAAAAAGGTTGAAGGCTAGCATGAAAGGATGGTATAAGGAGTCAATGAAAGGTAATTACACTAAGAAACTGATTATATGGGTTTATTAGACACTCTTCATAGCCATGATGATAGTTTAGAGGTAGTTTCCTAGTTTGGTCGATGCATGAAAATGAGATAGGTTGTTTAACACCTCTTGAAGGCTTAGTTGACTTATTTACACTTTATAAATGCCACAAGATAGAGTGATTGACATTTATTTATCATATCCATGATTTAAAAGGAATAAAATGGGTTAGTTATAACATTCATTATCCCATTTCAATGCCTAACAACCATTAAAGACCCCTATCAAGAAGAGTTACGTATGGAGAAAGTTGAAAAAGGTCTATTTGTAACTAATATATCTATAGGTTGAGTGGACCATGGTCATTTATTACCCATTTCTCTCAACTCCATGCCATATTTCCTTCTCTTTATCTCCTCATTTGTTATTTATTTAGGCCTTATGGCCTTATATTGTATCCCTCAAGATGTTATAAAGAAACTCTACCAATGTTTGTACTTGTCCACCTATTTGAATTAATGAATAGAAAATTATAGCTTCTTCATGATATTTACTTAGTTTTTTCATGATTTTTTTGATATGAATAGTGGTATTCCCTTCTTTTTGTAGGTCCAAGTTTCAACTAGGTATTAACAAACTTTCTTGGTAGTTTGTCTAGGGTGTTGTGAGGTTGATAGCTCAATTTGAAGTGGAAATTAGATTTTAGGTGCCTTGAACTAGGTCTTCTTCTCATGAACCTCTTTCTTTAGTCATTCAAAATGACCTCTAGGTGAAATATTGTTCCTAAGAAGTCATTGAATATAGTGTATCATCTTTATGCATTATCCATTAGTATGGTTAATGGTCCAAAGTTGACTGTATGAGTAAGTATGTTGGTGCATCACCACCCTTTAGAGTAGGTTTCATTTATGAAATCACTTTTCCCTTTTCATCCCAATATAGTTACGTATTAAAGAGAGAACTCAAGTGTTAAATTAGGGGAGCTAGCCCCATAAAACTAGAGGTTTTGCCTTAAAAACATGTAACCCATAACCTATAGCTCAATATAATGTTATTCTAGGTTTGGGGAGGGTTTGAACAATCTTCCTCAAGAAGGGTGTAACCTGGGTACCTAATAGTGGGATATCTTCCTTTTCAAATGAGATATCTTCTTTGATCCATTACATAGTATTACTTATGGGAGCAACATAAGATGGATCATATGTTTGAGGCACCTAAGTACCACAAAATTTTGCACACTAAATGTATTTGTATGTGTTATAATGTTATAAGAGTTCTAAAATGCAAATTGTGGCTGAAGAAACACTATTTTAGTTGATAACTATATAGCCATGGGTTTTGCTAGCCTACCAAGCTTCAAGACCACATGTATAGATCTAACCTAGACTTCAAAGTCTACTAAGAGTGTAGATATGGTAGTAAAAGTGGGATGGTAGCTATATGTGTGTGGTTGAGAAGTGGAATGAATAAGCAAGACCACTAATGTTCCCTTATGTCTAAGAGCTATAAGTAAGGAATGAAAGTGAACCAAAGTGAAAAATGCATATAAAGGGGACTTGTTAATTTTAGGTAATGAAGTTGGTATCTTTTTTAATGTATTCTCTATGTGTTTAAATATTTTTTTCTTAATTGAATTCTAAATAAGATAAAAATAACATGCTAAAAAAATGAAACATGACATGCATTTTAATTGATATAAAGCATCACGTATACATGTGTTTATGTCTTTTCTGAGTTCATTCTGAATTAAAGGAAATAAGCATGTAAATGAAAGTATTAGAATTTTCAAAAAAAAAGTGATACACTTATTCCATCATTATTATCATGATTATATAAAATAAAATAATAAAATTTGTGGATCTAAAATCTAAAATATGGGTGTTAGAATGCTAGAGATATGAACCCTAGGGTTATCAAGGGTTAGGGTTTGTGTAATATTCAAAGTTAATAAATTTCAAAAAATGTTTTAACCTTTTAGTACTTATATGAATGTAAATCATATTTTGTTAAAAAGGTAAGTATAGTAAATTAGGGCAAAAATATGCAATAATTATAGCCATTGATTTGTTATAGAATTGATTAAATTTAACCTTTTTAAAAATAGTAATAAATAATGTAAATGAGAACATAGTTGGAAAATAATTGAGATAGATGATAAGGAGGCTAAAAATTGAGGTTGAAGCTAGTCTAAGTGTCACAAACAAGATCCACGTATCAAAACCCCTCTTAGATAGTAGCATTTTGATTAGGTCATAGCACCATATAGTACTAGTGTCCCTAGTATGGTCGTAGTGTCCTTTGTGAAAAATTGTTTCAATCTTCTAAGTCTACTTATGTTTAGGTTTGTCAATATTTTTCTTATGCACATAGGTTTTATAACCCTATATATGACCTATTTTAACTGATTTTATGAGAAAACCTTAATTATCCATGTTATTAAGGCATCTGATTGATATAAGTAGTAAAGTTTATTATTAGTGGGGTAGGTTGGACATCATTAACACCCTGTTGTGATGAGATTTTCCTAAATACTAATACTTTTAAGAGGGATAAATATTGATGTAGTTATCCCCACCTAAGTGATGTGTAATTGAAAGTAAAGCTAGTATGATTATAGACTTGAGTGTTTAATGTGCCTGAGACTAGAAATCTAAGTAACCTAAGCTTATGAATGTTGTAGATGGTTGTATGCAAAAGCAGGGAATAATAGGGATTGATAACCTTAATTATAAATAACTTATTCTAATTTGGTATGTGTAATTTGCATATCCTTTCCATCTAGTGGTTCAAGGGCTAAAATTCATGTATATATATTATCATGGTGCTTGTATAGGTGTTAAAATATGTCTAGGTTGACCCTAGGTGGTCTAAGTTTTGAAAAAATATCTATTTGTGGGAAAATGAGGGTAAGGATAGTAATGCCAAAATTGGGACACTGCCATTATGTGGCACTACTATCCCTATTATGGTGCTAGTGTCTAAGTGGTATAACCTGAGCCATAAAAGGCTAGGATGTTATAATCATGGTCTAAGACTAATTGAGGGATGTCTAAAGATGTTTGTGGTCTACACAAAAGATGGATCAGTGTGAAAATAGGCCCTAAGATAGGTATAGGGCTAAGTTAGGGATATATGGTCTCAAGTAGAACTCTTAATACTCAAGTGTCATTTTTAGGTAATTACACAATCAGTATAGACATTGATCATATTTATTAAACACTTATCAAGGATCTTGAACATTATACCCTTATTCTATTTTTTATCTATTAAAGCCTTGTGGAAACATACTTATACCAAAATAAAGATTAAATTTAGTGAAATAACATATAGTATCATTATTATTAGAGGGAGAGAAGGTGGAGGATTCTCTCACTCATTAAGATGGGTTACTCACATTCATATAACTACATAATCCCTAATTCTCAACATGTGTGATATTTAGAGAACCCCCCACTCATGGACTAAAGGAGACATTTTTTAACGTTTTCATGAATCAATCTACTTATCAGAGAGAGGTTTATATACATCTTTCACTAATGAAGGGTTTTAAAAAGTGTCAAATCCTAGGGATCTAGATAGGCATTTTTAGATGAGAGTGATTATTTTTAGTTGAGCTAACCACTTTCAAGACATTTTGTTTTTGGTATCACCACTTTCAATCCATAGGAAACTAATCACTATCCCATATAAATGTCTATTTTATCAAATTTCTTCCACATTATTCTAAAACTAATTTTATAGCATCATTAGTATTTATTATAATTTAAATAAATTAGAAATCAAGTACACATCTCTATCTCTCTATTTCTCTTTTAATTATCAATTTCTCAAGGTATTTTCATTCATTCCTCCATTTTTTTCCTAAGAAGATCTAATTCACTATATTTAATTCAGATTTACCAAGATTATTGTGTGCATTGGTTGGCATAGTGTTTTAAACACTTGTGTAAAATTCTATGCTTACATTTTGGTGAACCCATTATTATATCAAATATATAACTTAGAGGTTTCATGCTATTTTTACCTCTAGGGTTTGTTCATATTTTCATTATTTTAGATCTAATTTCTTTAGGGTTTTTATTTTTCATTTTTATATCATTAACCCTAGCTTATTACAAGTTTCTATATTTATATCTTATGTCAATTAAGAAACCTAGATCTAAGACACCTATTAGGCAAATTATTAGATTGAGTGGTAGATATATTAACTTGGTTCAAATTAATTTTATTAGAACTTGTGCTTGTTTGAAAAATAAAATGGTTAATATTGATGACAATATTACTCCTTATATTGATGATGACAAAACCTATGATTTGAATGATGAAAGCTATGTTTATATATTATGCCAATTAAGAAAATTAGATCTAAGACACCTATTAGGTGAAGTTCTAGATTGAGTGGTAGAAATATTGATTTGACTCAAATTAATTTTGTTGGAACTCATACTTTTTAAAAAAATATAATGTTTATTATTGATGACATTACTACTCCTTATATTGATGATGATAAAAAATAAAAAATTTAATGATGAAAATGCATGGGTTTTAATTAATAATTTTTTGATTCAATGCATACACTTTTGATTTCAATCCTTTCAATGATAATGTTATGCATGATAATGGTGTGAGAGGATCTCATGTCATTGATAATGATGAAGTAGATCAAGAAAGTGTCAAAAAACTTATTGAATTTAGATAAAGTTTTAAGGAAAATCCTAAATAATTTGATGGAATTTTATAATTTAATTTAAAATAAATACAAAATAAAATTTTAGCTAAATACTTTGTGTATGAGAAAGAATATATTAAAAATAAATCTTTGAATGAATTCATTATACTAGAGTTTATCTTATAAATTAATCCATGGGGATAATTCTCCTATTTTTCCTAATTTTGTGTCTCCACCTACTACTCTTATCATATTACTATTTTTATTCCTCCTTAGCTTAATGCTTGTTTTTTCCTTTTATTGTTTCTCAACCATCTCGACTTACTTCTCAATCTCCAAATTTTTTTATTTGTATTTCTCAAAATAATACAGTGTTTATTCCTATGTATGTTATTTATATTATGGATCCTGCATCTCAAAATGAAATGATTCAAAAAAAAAATTCAAGATATGCAAGTACAAATTTAACAAATTTTTAAAAGATCTCAAAAATCAAGTCACACAATCACATCTCATGAGATATTGTACAACCCATTGGATTATGTTGTCATTATTTATCCTTTTCCTATTAGTTTTTCATACCTAAGTTTAAATTACTTGAATATAATGTGATCCTTCACATCATATCAAATATTTTTATACTTTATGTCTTGACTTTTCAAAAAATTATAAATTACTTACTAAGCTTTACCTCAAAGTCTCTCGATTTACACCTTGGATTATTTTTATGCCCTATCATTAGTCTCTCTTTTTTATTTAAATTATTTGTCTGATAGTTCTTAGATCACTTTTCCTCCAGCAACATTAGCCAAAAGAAAACATGTTTCCATAACTTTTTTAGCTTAAAAAAAGACCTAATGAGCCTATTACTGAGTATATGCTTAATTAGAAACTATGCTTTAATAGATGTCTCACAAAAATACCTAATAGTGGGATATGAATTATTTTATCTCAAATATTATGTCAACATTTTAATAAAAAAGTGATGTTTGAAACATAAATATATTGGTGTGCATCATATTCACCTTTGAAGGAACTTTTTTTGAATAATCTAGACTTATTACTAGTCCAATTCCAAATAAAACATCAATATTATTCATAATTTTATATTTATAAATTATCTAAAATTTAATATGTGGGTAATAGATCCAAATTAGTAACATAATCCTAGTCCAATACATTTAAAATATATGAAAACTATTTTTATTCTAAAATTTTCTTGTGTCCATTTTGGGGCCATAAGTCCAAATTATTTTTAATGGTCTTTTTATGTGAAGTCCATCTTAGGTAGATGCATTACCAAGGTGTGGTGTATTATGTGTAAGAAAAATTAATATGCAAATTTAAGTGTTACTTATTATCACATTTCTGAAAAGGGTGAGTTGTAATTTTTAGAATGATCATATCCCACATTTCACTTAGCCAAGAATAATCTCTCACTCACATCTAGATTTTCCTATATAATGACCCTTTGTGTCCTTACAAAAATTTAGATTGGAGCTTAGAGTCATCTCCAAAGCTGGTGGATATTAGTCTCTTATAGATTCATGTTATATTAAAACCATTGTTGGTTGTACACACACGTACATTGTATATTATAATAGTGTAACACAATGTTTGTTTTTTGGTGTATCTCATTCTATGTTCTGAACATTATTGTGAGGATAGATGTTCATTGTGAAGTTTTTATGGACCCTCCTCAATTTATATATGGTATCAAATATAGATCTATAATATTCATCTAAGTATCATCTCATATCCAAATTTTTATTTAAAATTATTTACATAATTGATTATAGATCTGAATGGAGAATATCTTTTTTGAAGAAATTTTTACATTTTTTCAATATTTGAGTATTTTTGGTGGATATTAAATTATATGTAGAGGAATTTTGAGCTATGTATGTCTACATATTCATCAATCTAAATATTCACATACTAATTTGCAAGCCATAAAATTAGTTTTTGAGACAATTTATGTTGTGGGTTTTCAAAACTACCCAATGAGTATTTTTGTTTATACCAAAATTATTATTTTAAGGTTGTTTTTAAGGGTTTTATATTTTTTTGAAAAATATGTAAATTTTAGGTCTAATCTAGTAAATATTTTTAATTTCATCTTATAAAAATTCAAATTTTAGAAAAAAATCATATTTTTTGTATCTTTTAGTATTTTTTTCAAATTTATAAAAGTTTAGATTTGTAGGACAAACATGGAACAACAAAGATGACAATGCATTTTTGTGTATTTTTTGTAAAACCATAGATCAAGGTTCATACCACAAAATTCCAATTTTTGACATATTTTTTAAAATTGATAATTTTTATAAAATGAATCACTGAGGCTCTCATGGCATGCATTTGAAGTAGTTATTCTATGTGATGGAGTACAAAAGAGATCATATTAACTACCTACTTACTAATCACCACATAAACCATAGCATGTGGCCATTATTCTTAACCATTAGTGAAAAAACATTATAAATTGTATATATTTATAGCCTAGGTCTACCATGTGACTACCAACTTGGTGAATTTAACCCCTAGGTGCTAGACATCACCATTGAGCCTTGTTTTTAGAGTGTTCGACTCTACAAGCTCATAAATTTTGATTTATACATCCTGTAGAGGTGATTTTTTTTCACCATGGATAATTTTTTAGGATATACACATTGGATAGGTTATTTTTTATATTTTGATATCTATATTTATAATATTGGTAGTTTTTTGCCCTATTTTCTAAATAGATCATGTATTTTGGACCTTCTAGAGGTCATAATGTTTGACTAGTAACTTGAAATTTCATGTTGGTTTTTAAAAAGTACTTCTTTTTCAAATTATTTATAATTTTAACATCTAATTATTTTTAAGTTGACTTAGATTTGAATTTTATTTAGTATAATGGCATATTTTACAAACTCTGAATCATATTGACTTATTATTGAGTATATGGTATGCCTCATTTTTAGAGGGGATCACTTTTCAATGATTTATATAGTTTCTAAGTTAGTTTTTAAATGTATTTTATACTCATAATTATTTATGAAGTGCCATAGGGGAATTTTTATGTTTACCTTCATGTGTTTATGCCTTATTTTGCACACCTTTTTCACAATTTAGTTGCCGAGAAATTTCATGTGGTTTATTGAGCACTTTCACTTGAGTATTTCGTAGTGATATTCTACACACCTACCACATTAAAATTTTTGAGGATATATTCATATTTTCTTTGTCTTCACTCCTTATTCAACATTATGGGGGGTGTTGTGTACTATTCATTCTTCTTTTGTTTTTCAAGTATGTTGTTTACCTTATGATTGTTCATAGCAGATGCAAAGTCTAGTTTTTTAATGCCAAAGTATTTTTTTACCAGGCCTTCTAAGGTTTTCAAAATCATTGTGTATTTTTCTTAATGCTAGATATATAATTGAGCCAAACTGAGGTGTTAAAACATTTATAAAAAAATTGGAGCCAACCCTCTTTGGTTTTAACCATTCATTTCATTTAGATGGAACACATACATATAGTCACTCTTGTTCACACATATAGATTCATGGAAGTAAATTTTGATTAATTCCTTTCGAGGCTTCATCATATTTAATAAACATTTAATTTAGCAATTACATTGTTATTTTCCTTTATCACTGTACATCGGTACTAATCCTTATTGTTAAGACCCATAATTATGAGCATAATACTTATTCTCTTTTACATATCACTTAATATTATATTCACACTTGATGTGATGTACACCTTATGTATATGTGTTACCAAGGTGCAATATTATGTGCATGACATCATTAATATGCACATTTAAATGTTGGTTATTCTCACATGTGTGAGAAGGGTGAGTTTTAACTTGGGGAATGATCCTATACAATATATTATAAGTAATTATAATTTAAATAATATAATATATTTTACTAACCTAATAATATCTCTAACATTATCCTTTACTATAAACGTAGTTTAAAGGTAGTTGAATTGTATTATGATAGAACTAAGACATATAATAGTTTAACATAAATAACATTGGATAGGAGCATATCATACATGAATTAGGATATACATTAAGTTCATACCAATTATAATTGTAGTGAAAATGACCTCACTACCACTCTGATCAAGGATAGGAATAAACATATATTTGAGATCATATAAATGTGGATAGGTATAAACACGTTATCCAATAATGTGAATAGATATAAATGATTCCCAATTATATCAGTTATACTAAGTCATACTAATCATTAAAATAATAAAGTAATGATATACATATATCATTAAAAGTTTAGCTTGGGCCTTCACTACTTTTATGTTCCACTCCTCTGACTGGATGGGCCTCACTAAGCATGTACAAATCAACTAGTGGGACTATGTCCTCACTAGGCCTTTAGTGGGTGTTGACCAACTCATTCAACATCATGTTCATATTTGTTGCACTAAAAATTATGCTTCTTATCATATAAAATTTTCTCATTCTAAAATTCATTGGCACCTAAAACACAAAACAAATAGACAAATAAAATTTAAAATTATGTCTTTTATACTAATTATACATTTTTACCTATAAATTTATTTAGGTTATTACTTGTCTTGATCGTTGCTTGATTCCAATATTTATCTAATTTCTATGTAAAACTTCTCCTTCATTTCAGAAAATATCTTTAAATGATTTCTACATTTTTTATCCGACAAGTAATCCCTATAAAACATTTTGAATCACATAATTTCATTAAGAAATGAGGAAGATATTACAGTTTTAATCGCCCTATATCAAGGTATTTATTAAAAAATGGATTTTCTTCTACTATTATCACATTTTTAAAGCTTAAACTAAACTCAAAAAACTTTTATCTAATCTATGTCTCTTATAGATAATTTCAAATGGTTAATTTTCTCAAGTGCTCCTCTTCCATGTAAATATTTTGGTTGTTAAATTTCTTCCAACTGGTTGGACTCCTCTTTGCACATAATTTTAAATTCAAATGCATGCACCTCATAGGTTCTTGTTATATTCACTTTAAATAATCTTTACAATAATATTATTTACTTATCACAAAATAAATTCAATCTAAAAAATCACTCATAAAATAACTTAATCGAAAATAACTTTTTTAGAGAAAGACCTTCATAAATGGGAAAAATAAAAAAGAAAAATTTTAATAGAATTATCTATTGCATATTATTGTACCCTTCCATCATAGGTACTAGATCACCTAATTTGATGTCAGTTTGGATTTAATTATTATAATTAATTTTATTTATATAATAGAGATATATTTAAACATGAGTTTCCTCCTATAACATATGATTATTGAATTATCTCTCCTATTAACTCTCTTCAATCCTAATCTTTATTTTCCCTCGCATCCTAATATTTAAATGAGTTTTAATACAATTCATTGTACACATATTCATTATAATATGACTAAATTACCTAATATTTAAATGAGTTTTAATACAATTCATTGTACACATATTCATTATAATATGACTAAATTTAATTTAGGTTAATACAACTATGTTTTACTAACCTAAGTCTATCTCTAATAGAAGAGAGTAATAGCCACATTATATTGAGCTAATTACAGAGTAGTGAGGCCATTTGTTAGATTATTTTTTTAACTATTTTTTTTTTTATGTTCTTGTATTTAATTTATTGTTTAGGTTTTATAAGAATAGTGAAAAATAAGTTTTTATTAATATTTGGTTTTAAAATATTACTATCTCTTATCAAATAATATATACAAGTAATTTAGGCAGCTAAGGTCTAACAATTCATTCTTTATTTCAAATAACATTATCAAGGGATATTGTAGAAGTATAGGATTTTGTTTATATTTTAAAAGATCTTGAAATTACAATTAAAAAAAGTGGAAAAACATGGTGCAATTTTTAAAAAATTACATTTGATTATAAATCTTACAGTTAATTTATTTAACATAATTATTTTTAATGAATTATCAAAATAATCAATAATTTTATTTAAGGTAATATACTTGTATATTAGGTAATGTCATACCTAACATGTAATATCTTAGAAGTGTATAAATATTTAAACATTAAAATAAATTAGTACAGAAACCTTTGTATAATCTTTAGAGAAACCAAAACAAGGGAAGGTATATAAATAATAGTTATGTTTTCTTTTGAGTTTAAAGATAGTAAGAGGAAGGTATAGTTGTAAAACATGTAGAACCCTTAATTTAAATATGAGGTGAAAATACAATTTTAATGGTGAATCATCATATACACATATTGTTTATTTATTAATAAATCATTCATAATGTTTTATTTAAAAATATGTTGGTCTTATAAACTATTTATTGAAATGAAATTCTCACAAGAAAAACACATTTTGAATACTTACAAAGTAAAAAAGATTATAGAACATTAAAACTAGGTACTTGATAAGGTGTCAATTTCATCCATCTATTTATTAAATATCTACAAATCTATCAAATCACCCAAATTCATGTCCAAAAACTATCAAATAAATAAAAATCTAAAAAAATACTCAAATTCATTTCTTAAAAGATTTCCAAACTAGTCAATATTGATAGAATGTTCAAATATTTTATCCAAAAAATGTATTCTTAAAACTTAAAATCGATAAAGGCCTCAATAAACTTTGAATTTAAAAATTTAATAAACAAGAAAAAACTACATAGAATAACACATTTGGGTGAAATAGATTATGAACATCTATCAAAGTATAATTCTAGGGAATTTTTGTCAAATGTTATAGTTGTAAGCAGTTCTAGAGTATTTGAACCATAGGTTTTTGTCTTCATGTTCCATAAACTTCACTCCTCTTTAGCCCATTGTTTTTTATTGATATAATTTTTGTTTTTTAACTCCTAAAATAAATTTGGGATTTGTAGATGATAATGATAATGATAATGATAATGATGATGATAATGATAATGATAATAATAATAATAATAATAATAATAATAATAATGGGGGAAAAGTTTAAATAAAAATCATATATTGAGGTAAATTAAATAGTGATAATGGTACATGAAATATTTTGCATTTATACTAAGTAAAACTTTATAGAGGAGTTACAAACTTGTGGATGAGTTCAAATCATTTTCTTAATGGGTAATGGATAAACTATGTAAAATAGAAAAATGAATGAGTATTGGTAATGAGTAGGATGTAATATTTACTATTTTTTCTTGATTTTACAATTATTTGCTTATAAAAGTTGATTCAATGAGATCCACTTTCAAATTAATATAAAATCTTTTCAACAACTATTAATGGTGGGTTTCAAAATTTTTTTCAAAATATATAACACAGCTCTAAAATATAATATGTATAATATCTATGTATAAAATTAATTCATAATATATGAATACATGATTCCCTCATTAATATTGGGTCCCAAGAAATAATATTAATAAAAAACTTGAAGATTATAAAAGATAAAATCATAAATGATTTAGAACAAACCTCCAACATCTCCATTTTATTATTTTAGTATTACATTGACCAGTTGTAAGTATTATTACAAATCACATCTAACATGTGGACTATTAACTACCAAATGGATTTTCAATGTGGTGAAATGACATCTAGTATTACCCATATTAGGCAAATGTGTAAGGAGAAATAAAACCCTAAATGACAACTTTCTAGTATTATATAATTTATTTTATATCAAGTGAGAAAGTAAATTACTTTATTTTAAAAATAGTTTCACAATGCAATTTTGTCCTAATTTTTCAAGTCAGTTGATAAATTTCAATGTAATTGGCTCGATGCCATTATTATGTTTACTAGCAATTGCCTTGAAGGTGCAAAGAAAGCTAGAGGAATTGTATATTTTTGTTTTGAGATTATATATAGTATTTATTAATATATAATATATCAAATATATATAAATATTATCTTATATAATAAATAAATTATATGAATGATAATGACCCCACAACTATTGAGTTATTCACACAACACATGTTGACTTTTTTTGCCTGAACCAACACTAACTTTACCATTACCAATTGGCTAATCAAAAACACTAAAAAGAGATATTTATTAAGTATTTACATTATAAATGAAATAAGAATTCAAATTATGTAAATATATTTATCATGAATTAATAATCATAACAATTACCAAAATTTTAATTCCAAAATAAAAAAATTAAAATAAGAGTATTTTTTTAGACAAAACAATATCCTCCTAAAATTCCAATGTATCCTAACTAAAGGCTAATGGGAGATTAATAAATAAAGACCAAACATGATTGTGAATATCCTAGTAAAATAACCCACAATAACTAATTGGAGGGATGAAAAATACCGATTGTCGATGACTTGTGAAAGTGACATTAAATGTTGTCATATATTGCCACATTTGAAGATTTTAACCCTGCCACTTAATTCCCAAATAAAGCCCCCAAAACCAATCATAAATTAAAATAAACAACTAAATGTGGGTATCCCTCTACCCTTCCCATCAATTCACAACAACATAAAATCAAATATGCACCAGCCAACGTATAATGAAACTCATGATAGAATTGAGGAAAGTCACTTTCATGATATAATTTTTAAACATAGGAAATAGACATGAAGCAGATTGCACTCGCAAAAAGAAACATGACCATAGTATGTATGTATGTATGTATGTATGTATGTATATATATATATATATATATATATATATATATATATATATATATATATATATATATATATATATATATGTCATGTCCATACATGGAGATAAATCCATATTTATAGTCTATTAAAAGCATAGAGGGGATTCCTAAGTCTGTTGAAATTCTTGACTGAAATGGAATGTGGTTCTACTTGAGTTGAAATAGCTGAGATAAAAATAATGGTGGTGATATTGCTCTTGAGCTTAATTAAATAAAATAAAATAATAGAACTTGATATGGAAACAACATTAATGATATTAGATGAAAAGGCTACTTTAGGATGCTCAAACCCTAGATGTGGTGTTAAAAAAGGATTGCATGAAGGCAATGAAGAAGGCAAAGATCAATGACACAATGAAGAAGAGGTAGCCATAGAGAGGGCTTGGTGTGGCATAGATTGAAAGGTTGAGAATTGGTAATGATGGTAGTAATTGAATTTATGAATAATTGGATGGCATATGTATCACTGTATGGATATGAAAAGACACCTAGGGCATATTCTTTTCTTAGGCATCATCATCATCATCAATTTAAATAGTTTTCTGCATGTTCATCCAATATAAATATGTTTGCTTTATAGTAGGTTGCTTGTTCCAATCATGGGAGAAGCATTTTAAGTGTTGAACCTATGGATCAATTAGTATGTTTCACTACTTTAAAGATACTGATTTTACAACACAAAGGATCATCCACATTTCATGGTCACCAAAGGGGTTAGTAGTAATAGTAATACTAATCATAATCATCTTTCCAGTATGTTAGGAGGTTTTGAGGAGGATGGTAGGTTGAAGGGCTTAACATCACACAATATTTATCCTTATGATAGCCATCCCTTGCAAAACATCCATAAAGATGCAAAATCTTTCATTTATGATGGGAAATTTGCTAAAATAGCAATAACAGCATGATTGATGAAACTCCTAACTATTGTTTGATGTAAACGACATCATACACTACCAAACCATTCTATACCACCACTTCCCCCCAAACCTCCACTATTTAAAACATGCTATTTACAATAGAATATGCCATTTTATCTCTTTGTGAGATGAATCTATAGGGCCTTGCCCACTATATAAGTCTCCATCTTAATTACATTATATTTTTAATGTCCCTAGGGGTGCAATTTTATATATTGATTCTATTTAAGTAATGTAGGTAAACTTATATAACATCAAGTGATTGAATGTTGTTAACTTTTGCAATTTTATTAAAATGACGTGTTTGAATTTTGGTGAAAAAAACAAACTTTAATTGTGTTAAAAAAATTTCTTATAAGATATATTTGGAATCTCTTTTATTACTATTTTTCCATGTTTGAATATCATGTTATGATCTTTTTGTTCATATCATATATCTTGAAAAAATTAATATGATTTAAATTGGCTTGATAAAAAGTCATTTAGTCCATTGGTATGACCTATTAACTATACATATTTTTATTATAATATAATAATAATAATATATTAAATATGTTTAATAATATATTATTTTATTACTAATTATAATTTTAATATATTAGCAGTTGTTTCAAGGGTGCAAGAAATATCAAAAGGAATGTAAAATTTATTTCTTCTCATTTATAGAGTATATTGTTAATTTAAGTGTTTCCCTTTTCAGTGTATAATGTGGAAATCCCATAAACATATCACCAACATTCACTTATTATCTCAAACAGTGACTCCTCTACCATGACATTCACATTATATCAAAAATGATGACCTCTTATGCACTCATGTGTTATACACTTTGCATATGATTGGGAACTCACTTCAAATGCACCCTTTCTTCATTCTTCCAGTCAATTTTAGCTCAATCTCTAGCTCATTTTTAGATTTTAAAGAATTTATTTTACTTTCCCATGATCCATAATGTATATTCAACCTTTTATTAGTGTGATTAAGTTTTCAAGGCTTCCCAAACTCAAGTGGAGTGACATGGATAAAGCATTCACAATTTATTCACCCAAGTTCAACTTATTATGTACCCAAGCTCAAAAGTAATTATTACTTGGCTAAGAAACACTTTCCCCAACCCCAAATAAAAATATAAAAAACTAAGTCTTTATTAGGATCAAACTCTCCCAGCCTCTACCAGGGTGTTAGAGTGAACAAGGCCTGAGCTTAATGAGAGGAAGGCATGAAACCAAGGAAAGGTGAGCATATGACCCTTGTAACTCTAATCCCCTCTTAGGTTGGTAAGGCAGACAGACCTTGAGGTTAATGATTGAGTCAAGAACCAAGTGGAAATAGGTTGTAAGGCCAATGAAGGCCCACAAAAATTAAATAGTATGACATTTTTGAAGTGAAGTGAGGATCCAAGAAACATGAAAGGGGTCTGAGAGGAAGTAAAGAAGTAAATGTGGAGCCCATAGAAAGTAATATTTATCCATGTGGAAAATGTAGATGAAGGATAGGAGATCTAACACTTAGGTCTATAATGTGATGTGTGATGAACCCCCATTGGTCTTGGGGTGGAAAAGTACATAAGGATCAGGCTCATGAGAGAAAAGTACACTGAGGGGTGCAATCCCAACTTGCCAATTTTGACAAGGCTTGAGAATGCTTGGAACTAATAAAAGGTTAGCATGTGACACTCACCAACCTTATCCCCTTATTGGGATGGTAGGGAAGTTATAATTTAATGTGAATGAAGGCTTTCCAAGTGGAAACCATAGTTTCAAGATGGGAACTAGGTGGATATAAGAAGACAGGGCAGTCAAAGCTCGCTAGAAGGCAATGTGGAGCCCATATAAGGTAATATTTTTCCATGTCATAAATTTAGAATGGGACTAGGAGATATGATATATTGGTCTACAACATGACATGTGGTAACCTTCAAATACATGCATACTAACCCACTGATACATATTATGTATATCTCATTAATTTTTATATATGTACACTGTTTTATGTGAGGATATTTTCATCTAGTATCAGTGTGGAAATTTGATAAAGTGCGAGAATATTTATTTTTTTATAATTTTTTAAGGAATATATATATATATATATATATTAGATTTTTTTTCTTCTCACATAGTTGTTTGATTTAAACTATTATTTTATAATGGGAAAGAGGAATTCGAGATATTTCAAAAAAGTGGTTACACTAAATTTTTAAAGTAGTATCAAGTGAGTTATCATTATCTCTATTTTAATCTATAAACATAATTTTTGATGATTTTTCCACATGAAAAACCAACACAAGCCACATACCTCTCACCCCTGTCCTATGCAACTTCCAAGTGTCTAACTATGGTGTGGGTTATTTGGAGGATGATGAACAAATTTGTGAACATGGAGTATTTTTAATTGAGTTAGGAAATTATGGTGATGGGAAATTAAGCATTTCTATGTGGTAGTCATATCCTTGAGCTAGGAAAAAAATGGATATAGGATTGTAGGCTAGTCAAAGCCTATGGAAAATAAGAGCCTAATACTTGTCAAGCAGTGCAGGGATCTGATACACCTATAATGGTTCTAATATGAATTAAATAAGGTAATTATTTCCAAATTATAAATTCAATGGCCCATATAAATGTCTCCAAGTCATCAACCTAAGAACACATAAAAATGATGACAAATACATAAAATAGGTTAATGCTAAAATGTCACACCACAAACACCTATTGAGTGTTTTTACTCAATGGCTTTTATAGGATAATTATAAACCCATCTCATAACCTTTTAAAAATATTCCCAATATAAATTTAGTAGAAGAAATATTTCAATAGATATGCCTCAAACAAGAAAACTTGATCTTCTAGTAAGCCATGTATTTCCTCCTTTTCTTCATCCAAATACCCATTGAACTATGTGTTATTGAATTATGGCACAAAAAATCACTCAAAGTGAAAAAATTCAAACCCTATTTTCATATAAATAGATATTCCTATCATGGAAAATATATTGGAGAGGAGGATCTAATTGCCATAGTTATTGGAGGGAGCCTGTATAAATTGGTGGAGGTTCATACCCACATCCAAACAACTACACAAAATTAGATAAAATTGTGGTCCTCTTGAAAATTTTACCTTTATTCCTTTCACCAAATAAAATAAAGAGAGTCATGTAAAATTACCACAATAAAATCAACATTCCTAATGCCTTCATTCACCATTGACAATAGAAAATAATTAATCAAAGTTGTTGCCACCTTGATTTGATATAACTAACATGTATCATTAATTAATGTTGTTACATTAATATGCTAATTTTTAATGTCTTGTCCACACATAAGTAACATTATCATGTAGATTCAAGCCACTCATCAAATGTGGAGTCTTGTCACAATCAAATCAAAATTCATGATGTCTTCATCTACCCTTAACAATATAAAATTACCAATCAAATATGTTATAGCCTTACAAGCTATGCACACCTTTGTAATATGGGTAAGTCATGTAAATATGACAACTAGCCTTAATCCAGGCTTAGTGTATGATATGGGCTCTATGATGTTTGATATAACATGAAATACCATATCATTGTACCTCACTATTGTTATTTCTTACACATCATGTCCCATTTTTAGACTAAAAATAGGGACCCTC
>JARHVA010006015.1:5000-45000 GCA_037957365.1 Torreya grandis
ATCATAATTAGTTACATCTTGGTATTAGGGCACTAGAATCCCCCACTCTTTGATATCTTGGGTCACATGAGTGAAGAAGTGTGGACCCTCCAAAATATCCTACTAAAATCTGAACTACCTTTGTGCTTGATCTAGCCTATATCATTTTATCACAAAGTCATGTCAACCTATGATATAATAAGGAGTAATCATGAAGCCAATAAATAATAAGTCCTCAATATAGTACTTTAGTGTCACCAAATATGGCTACCAAATAAAATCACCATCAGCCATCTCATCTTTGGCCCATTTGTAAAAAGGCACATCCCCAAGATGGCTTCATAGACCTAGACCTATAAGATACCACCTAAAAACCACCGGATCCTTTGGTTCTCACTAATATCTTAGCCCCACTGGTCACTCAATGGTTATATGATCTCAAGCCTAGACTTAGAGTAGTCTACTATGGATGATACTTCACCCTCTCTAATAAGCTATCATATGCAAGTCCTAATACATCTAGGATAAAATGATGATACCCCACAAAAATCATGTCATGTTATCTAACATATCCTATACAACTCTAATCAGGGCAATCAATAAGAATTGTCCTCTCTTATCTAGTTGTAGAAGGTCATTGATAAGAGCCATCAAGATGACTACCTCTGAGAGAACTATCCCTTGTGTTGGTTTTGGTACCAATGTTGGTGCCCCTACTACTAATAATGATCCTATCCACCATTTGGAGGCCAAGAAAGGTCTTCTAATACATCTATGTCTATGGTCCCCTCGAATACCTCTAGATCATTCACACCAATCAAATCCTCCAACATAGCTAGTTAGTATGCTAACATCCAAGTGATACTATAACCCAGCGTCAACACTCATAGTATCTAGTGCACATCCTTTAGACTCAATGTATCCTCCCCAATCAAAAAATTAAATGTATATGTCTTAGAGTGCCAGCTCTCTATGAGTGTTGATAAATAGGTCTGATCTAAATGAATTATTGGTAGTCAAGCTAGGTGATATAATGCAACCACCTCTAGTATGCCCAAAATATCATAAGTCCATATGCCCTGACATCTTATCACCCAAGATCATCTCTCCCATGTTGTAATAAACCTAACTCACTCCTATAAGCCAATACATAAAGAACTAATTTAATCATTTTTCTTCTAATTATTCAAATCTATCTAAATTCTTCTAGTTTTGGGCCTAGAATAATCTTCTATTGACCCCTTTTTCTCTTCTTCTAATTTATTTTGGTTCTTATAATGAGCTCACCATTTTATAGGTGACCTTGCCATTTTGTAGTGCAATCTCACCATTTCACAGATTGACCCTACCATTTTCCATTGTAGGTCTATGAATTCATTGATTTGAAGGGTGTTATCACTATTTGATAAGAAGACATCATTATGTTTAGTGATCTCACCATTTGACTTGGAATTCTCATTATTTTATTGATGATTTATTCTAAAATTAGTGAAGTTTTTGATGAAGTGGAGACCTCTCTATTTTATCCCATGACCCCACTACAGACCTAGTGATAACCTCTCCATTTTCCAATTTCTATAAGCCGTGGGATCACCAAAATTCCTACTTATACCTAGCATTAAATATATTAAATGAAAAAATTAAATACCAAAAAAGGTACCTACTAATGCTCCACTCCGTGGTGGCCACTGGTACTCTCATACATGCTCCCCAAGGTGTCGATGTTATGGGATGTTTGCCATTATGCTAAGCTCTCTCATGCATAAATCTTGGAGCTCTAAATTACAATAGTGGAGGGTAAAAATGAATGATTTTAACCCCCTAGTGTAAAATTATAGTTAATTTTTCAAAATTTTCACCCTTGGGCCTATAGCTACCCCATTTATCTTCTTTGGGTGCTCATTTTCTCCCAGTCTATCCATTTTTGAACCATTTTCTTCTAATTAATTTATTTTTAGTATCATTTGTTAAATTATGTGATTATTTTTCTTCTGATCGAGGGCCAACCCATCAAGTTTTCAAAATTTTCTTTCCTCCCATCAAGGGGGCATCATGGGCCACCCAAACTCTATTTGGGATAATTTTATAACCTCGTTAATCTATGACTCATGAAAAATTTAGTGTAAAGTGGGAATGAATTTATTTCTTATAATTATGATCATTTTAAGTGATCTTTTTATTTTTTGAAAATCCATTGCTTCAACCAAATGTTTGCCATGTCTTCTCAAATAGGGAGAAAATGTAGACATAATTCTTATCACTATTGTTCTAAAATTTCAAATCTAAATGACATTCCACAATAATGCACAATTTAGACCAAACTCACCAAAATGTTCTAATTCATCCACACACATCAAGTGTAGGTGATGATTCTTATCCATTAATCCCTAATTGGGGTAGTGCTTTTTAAAGAATCATTATATTTTCTTTAGTCACTTTGAGTCAAATTGTGACCAAGTAAAATGATGTCCTAGACCACTAAAATCTTCTAATTCAACCACACACATCATGTTCATGTGTCACTTCACATCTATAATACTCTAGCTGGGGTATTAACCTATATGCAATTAACATCTTCTTCTGATTTAACTCTATTCAAATTATGACTTAGTAACATAACATTTCGTATCATTAAACATGTGACTGATTTCCAATAATTGATAAATCACTAGTTAAATTCATTAAGTAAATCAAAACCAAATTAAGAGCTTAAATGAAAAATCCATGAAAAGTATTGAATATCTATTATAGGAAATTCATTGTTGGAAATATCTCACCCATGACATCATTGAAGGGGTGTTAAGCACCAACCATTAATGGAGATAAATGTCAAGGTTAAGCCTACCCATGCTTCATTACTACTCACTTTCTCTAAAATATTAGTGGCTTTGTCCACCAAAATTGAATCAATCCTTGGCCACACATATTGATCTCAAATGGATGGTCATGGTTGATTCTCGACATTTTTGGAAAGCTATAAATACATGAGCTATGAATAGAACATTTAAGATTTTATATTTAATGTTATTATGTAGAAATAAATTCAAACAAGATTGAGTTGTACAATGTTATTATGCAAAAATAATTGTAGAAAAGCTTTACTCAATCACCAAAATTGACAAATCAAGGAACCAAAGTCATTAGTGAACTAAGAGATGGCAAAGGTGCACACTAAACCATGTTGAAAGACTTGAAGCACCAAATATGGGCATAAGCATGTTTATTGACTAATGTTCAAGGAGAGCCACTATGGAAAGGTATTGATTGTCATGATTTCTTGGTTAGTTTTTTTATTTCATTAACTCTACCCCTCAAGGGAGTAGGCTTAGCATGTTACGTTCTCTATGCTTATTATGGGTTTTATTTACTAACGCATGAACTAACTTGATTTATAATATTATTCTATAATAAAAACCATGAGGTCCCATTGTATTTTTTGTGGAAATTCTACTGTGATTTTTCCCTCAATGATATTCCAAATTATTTTTATTATGGTGAGTTTCAGGATTGAGGGAAAGGCTATGTAAAAGATCAACTATCTACATGTCATGCATGTAATCAACCTATAAGATTCCATACCCAAAATTAGAATCATCCAAAGTTCCCCTCCATAGTGAAGGAGGTCATATAGATTGACACTCTATATTCACTTAGTGCACTTACTGATAAACTCATTCAACATACGAGTAGGCTGTCAATAACTGATGCTAGAGATATGCCACCTAGTGTGCATTCTTGACCCCATCCTTATGCTATATATAATATACCTTATAATGATGATAGTTATGTTTTTTTAGAGGGTTTGGATGATATAATATTAAGTGAAGAGTTTTAGGCATGCACATTTGTTGTGCAATCATCAGCCATTACATAGATGCAGGTATTTTTTTATATAAATGCCATGTCAAATTTAAGCTATATTTACAGATTTAAAATCTAATAATTAATTTTAATATAAAATGAATAATATATATGCAATTTTTTATGTTCTAGGAGGATATGGTGCCTTCATCATCACAGTCCACATTTACAGGAGTTGATCTTATGTAATAATTTTTTTAAATACATGGAGATAGCTACTAGCCCATCCACTACTACATATGCATGTGTTAGCATGACACCTTTTACTTATACAAAGGTAAAATTATTAGTTAATATTACACTCTTAGTTTAGTAAAGGATAAAAAATTACCATATATGTTTGATACTTTATATAAAACTAATTGAGACCTTGTTTGTTCAGGTGATGTCTCACATAAACACTCCTTTATCATTGAGAGTGGAGATAGTTGCTGGCCCATCCACTACTACATCTAACTATGTTATCATGAAATCTTTTACTCATAAAGAGATAAAACTTTGAGTTATTCTCACACTCTTGGTTTAATAAAGGAGAAAAAAAATTCATATACCTTTGATACTTTGTAGGAAACTAAGTGAGACATTATTTATTTAGTTGATGTCTTGAGTAGACATTCTTCCATCACTACGAGTAGAGATAGACATGGGAATTGATACAACAATGTCATCTACATTAACTTGTAATTTTGAATTATAAAATATATATTTTTAATAATTTTATTATGTACTAGCTTAGAAAATATAGTTTATGTGAATGTGTTGTGTATGCAAGGATGTCCCATGACATTTGATAGTCCCATTCAAATTATTAGTAGGGAAACTTATCATGTTTCTTCCACATTTTAGATATTTGTTCATGTAGCTCAACTTTCCACTAACCCAATTGAGCATGAAAAAAAGCTTGATTGGGAAAATGAGATTGTAATAAGTACATGTTTAAATGTTTTTATTCTATTTGAAAATTAATCTATTAACTTGGTTACATGTATTTTATATTAATTTTATAATAATACTTGTATTTAAACAATTTTATCTATAATCAAGCTATGAGAATATGACTCATAGTCAGACCTTGGAGTAATACAAGGCATTCTAGGGATCTCCATCTACCAATAAAGCATCCCAAGGAGGGTCTTCTTCGAGGAAGGTAAAGAGAGGGAAGTTATTTGATGATTAGCTCACGTCTTACATGATGTACTTTTTTGTATGCCTATATGACAATGTAAATAATTTTTTTATTCCTATATGACAATATATGTATTATTGACATTGTACATGTGCCTATATGGCATTCACCTGACAATGTATTATGTTTTTATTTTTTAATCCTTTATGGATTTTATTATTATATTGTGAAACTAATTTATGAGAAATGATGTTTTTTTTACTTCCATTATCAACAATGAAGTGTAATGTTTGACCATTGATCCACATTTGATAATTTTAGGTTTATATAACACTTATGATGCCCACAAGTCTATCCAATGTACCCTTAAGAATATATAACCCTTATTTTAGTATTCACCAAGTCAAAATGCACCCATTATCATGTTACTTTATTTTCACTTTAACTCATTTGACATCAATTTTGGCATACCAATATGGTCCTAATTAAAATCAATTATTTATAATTATACAAGAATTGTAGTTCATTTAGTACATATAATCACTAAAAAAACACTGAGCATTTGAAGATAATTATAAAGACCTCAAAAAAATTCTAGAGAGAAAAAATCATAAGAGAATTGATTGTTTTACAAAGATAGAATTTCCCATGGTATATTTTTAACACTAGCCTAAGATTTGTATATCTCTTAAATTACTTTCATTTATACAATTTAATTCTTATAAGGTGTTATAGAGGCCTACTAACCCTCAACACATGCCTCTAAATCTTACTTTATTTTCAGTAAGATTCACATATTGTGACCATTCTAGGGAAAGGAGAAGAATTTATGTTTTCTTAGATAAAAGTCTCTCAATGCACAAATAAAAGTCATGAAGACCATATAAACACAATCATAAATTTATTTCAAAGAATGACTATCACATGTTTGAAGTACCCCAAAGTTATGTAGTTGTTCAAAGCATCCATGATAGATTGTACATTTCACTTTGTCAATTAATTTCATAATTTTTGGTGAGGTCACTACCACTACTGAGCAAATATTTTGAAATTAAAATTTAAACAATAGTCATTGGATTTTGATTTTTTCACGATAAGTAATAACACCTTATATGAAAGTGGGAACAATACAATTTACTAACACCCTACATGAAAGTCACGTGATAATGGGAATAATATAATTGGTCATATTATATGTAAAATCTTACTAACAAGATTTTTCAGTATGAATTTGTTTGTAAAAACTCTATCACCAATTCATGAAACTAGGCCCATACCCTTAAAACAATTTATTGACAAAAATTGACTTTGAGTTCTCTGATTGTTTAACCATTCAGGTTACTAATAGTAATCTATCTATGACCTCTAATATATATTCATATCATTTCTTATAGATCTAGTTATATTGGTCTCATAGAGACTAATGAGACTTATCCTCATATCAAGATCCTTTTAGCTTACCAAGATTATTATTATACCTTTAATTATCTATCACACTCCTTTATACTCTTCCATAGAGTTTTAATTCATTCATAAGGCTCAGATATATAAATATGATGCATTTTATTTATACTAAATGTTGATAAATAGAAACCCTAAAAGTTTTGTAATCTTTAGACTGCCAGATCAGACATACATAGGTTCTTTGAAACATGGAACCCACTTTATCATAAGAATAATGTCTTAAAATAAGTACATAACAAATTCTCAACATTCTCTCTCAATCATTTTCCTTCTAAGGTCAATATCTCTTCATTATGTGTGTCTTAGGGTTTATATAGTTGTATGAGACCTGAGAGATTCTCAAAAAAAATTCATAGAGTCTAAGGGCTATCTAACCTTGATAATACCTTTAGAGGAAGGTAAACAACATTTTCTTACTTCATCAATAGTATAATCGAGCTCATGTAAATCTTGAAATGTAGTTATAATGGACTATGTATGACTATATCATATAATTACCATGCGTATGATAGGTTAATTACACATGTTTTCATTACCTTGACATCTAATTCCACTTGAAAATACATTTTCACTACTATTCACAAGGGCAAAAACACTGACAATAAATGTTATCAAAGTTTGAGTTATTGTTTAATAACTCCATTTCTAGTGATTTTTCATTGTAAACTTACACTTAAAACATGTAAATATGGGTGGATTACTTATATTACCTTTTTATTGGTCTATTTTCATGCCAAATCAATAAACCCACCACCCATTCTAGCCTCCAGAATGCCCTTCCCAATACAAGAAAAATGTAAAATTTTAATATAAATTCTGACATGCATATAATGAAAATTATAAGTCATTTAGACAAACCATAAGAACCCTCATCTAGGTGTCTAAAAAATACTATTTAAAATTGGAGTAATTTGATCGATTCTTTGATATCAATTTGTGGCTTAAATTGCAGTAACGGGTCCTAAAATGCAACTTTTTGGTAGTGAAGAGACAACTTAGTGAACTTTAACAGATATTTTTCCATCTGAGACCCCCATGTGAGAATATATTACTTGGATCACATATATGTAAGTTAATGACATCTGTTTCCATGACCCTAACATCCAAGTCCACTTAGAAATACGTTTTTACTATTTTTTAGGAGGGCAAAAATATAGACAACAAATGTTGTCAAAATTCAAGTTGTTTTTTAAAAACTCCATTTCTAGTGCTTCTTCACTAAAAAAAATATCACTTAAAAAATGTATATATTAAATAATAACATATATTAACATGTTATTTTCCTCCTATCATACCCAATCAACAAACCCACCACCCATTCTGACCTCAAGAATGTCCATCCCAATACAAGAAAAAATCAAAATTTTAGCCTAAATTTAGACATGCATAGAATGAAAAATATAAGTAATTTAGATGAAAAATAAAATCCCTCCTCTTCATGTTTTAAAACTCTTATTTTAAACTATATAAATTTTTTGTAACATTGTAGATGAATTCATGGCATATGTTACAGTTATAGGTCCTAAAATGCAACATTTTGGTAGTGAAGAGACAACTTCTCAAGCTCCAACAAGAATTTTTACCTTTGGGACCCCTAAATAAAAATATTTCACTTGTATAACATCTATATAGGTGAATTACATGTGTTTACATTATCCTAACATCTAATTCCACCCATAAATATATTTTCACTACTGTTTAGGATGATGGAAACACTGACAATAAATGTTGTCAAAGTTTAAGCTATTGTTCGAGAAATCCATTTCCAATTCTTACTTATTGTAAATTTGTACTTAAAACATATAAATATAAGAGTATAATTTATATTAAAAAATTATTTTCCTCCCATTATTCTCTATTAACAAACCCACCACCCATTTTGGCCTTAAGAATGCCCTTCCTAATATAAGAAAAAGTAAAATTTTAGCCTAAATTTAGACATGCATAGAGAAAAAAATGTAATTCATTTTTATGAACCATATTATAAATAATATTAATGTATTAAAACTATTATTACAATATATATCACTTTCGCTAAACCTTTGAGAGCAATTTGTGGCATAAGTTGCACTAACAGGTCCTAAAATACAACTTTTTGGCATGTAAGACACAACTTTTCAAGCATTAAAATGCATTTTTACCTCCAAGACCTCTAGATGAAAATATATAGATTATATCAAACCTATATAGGTTAATTAAATGTTTTTCCATGATCTTGATGTCTAATTCCACCTGAAAATACATTTTCTACTATTCAGGAGGGCAAATATATTGACAACAAATGATGTTAAAGTTTGAGATATTGTTCAAGAACTCTGTGTGTCTAGTGATTATTTGATAAAAAAATAGAATTAAAAACATGTTTGTATTGGTGTATAACATTTATTACCACATGATTGGCCTCTTTTCATGCTTGATCAACAAATCCACCACGCATTCTGGTCTCAAGAATACCTTTCCCAACACAAGAAAAATGCATAATTTTATCCTAAATTTAGACATGCATAGGATGGAAACTATAAGAAATTTATATGAAAAATAAGATAATTAATATTAGTGTTTAAAATTTATTATTTCACCCCTAATCACTTTATCTGAACCTTTGTGAGCAAATTGAGGCATAAGTCGTAGTAATAAGTCCTAAAATTCAACTTTTAGGCAATGAAGAGATAACTTCTAGAGCTCCCACAAGCATATTTACCTCTAGGACCTCTAGGTGAAAATATATAACTTATAATAAATTTATATAGGTTAATGACACATTTTTCTATAACCTTGACATCCAATTCCACCTAGAAATACATTTTCACTATTGTTCAAGAGGGCAAAAACATTGATAACAAATATTGTCAATATTCAAGAAATTATTCAAAAAATCCATTTTTAGTGCTTATTCTCTAAAAAGTAGATCTTAAAACAAATTAATATGTGTTAATAACATGTATTACCACCTTTTTGGCCTCCTATCATGCTCGGTTGACAAACGCACCACCTATTCTATCCTCAAGAATGTTCTTCCCAATATTAAAAAAATGCAAAATTTTAGCCTAAATTTAGACATGCATAGAACGTAAACTATAAGTAATTTTTATGAACCATAATATCCCTCCTATATATGTCTATTTTTTTTAATTTCACCCTAGATAACTTTGGCTAAACCTTCGAGAGTAATTTTGGGATAAGTTATATTAACGGGTCCTAAAATGTAAATTTTTGGCATGTAAGAGACAACTTATTGAGCTCCAATAGGAATTTTTACCTCTAGGACCCCAAAGTGAAAATACATCAGTTTTATCATATATATATATTACACATGTTTCTATGATCCTGATGTCCAAGTTGACTTGGAAGTACATTTTGATAAATATTTAAGAGTATAGAAACATTGACAACAAATGTTGTCAAAGTTCAAGTTGTTCGATAACTCCATTTATGGTCATTATTCATTAAAAAATAGTAACAATAAAATTTCAATGTGGGTGTATAACATATAGGACCACTTTCATGTCCTCACATCATGCGTAGTCAATAAACTCACCACTCATTCTAACATGGATTACAAAGTAGTCATACCATATCATACCAAGATTGGAAGATCTTAAAGATGATCAAGACACAATGGAGATGATATCTTGAGAATCCTACCAATAATTAATATATATAAAATTATTAACAACTATAGGGATGGAGTACAAGATGGTTTGTCATGCATACGAACTCACATGAAGAGGTTTATAGTTAGTTGAACAGAGATAAGTTTGGGTGTTTATGATTGATCTAAGCATGTTCAGGTCCTTGAAAGACCAGAGAGATATTGGATAGGCCCAAATAATCCTATTAATAAGTGATCACTATGAACTAAGGTGAAATGATTACTCACATACCGATACATAAGGTCAAATAGTGAAAGTTGTCAGCAAGTTTGTGCATGGTTGCAGATATTGAGTCTTTGGGAGCACTCTAAGTTGATTCATACATTTTTTAAGGTCATATTCAATTCCTAAAACAATCATAATATCTATAAAAATATCCATTCCATGTCATTAAGCCTCTAAATTCAATTCCATAACCCAAATGCATGCACATAGCCACAAAGAAGGTTTGTAGGCTTAAGATTGTATGATTATAGTGATTTTTATTAATTATACCTACCCATAAAATTATTGAATATTGTATATTGGGTTGTCATATACCTATAAAAAAATAATGAGATTTTTAGACCCTATATAACTTAAAATACAAACAAATTTCTAAACCGGCCTGTTTGCTTCCATGTAGATCCTAGTTTGCACAAAAAGGGCCATAACATGGGTTTTATAGCTCAAAATTATTTAAAACTTAGATTTAATGTTATAAATTAAAATTTAAAACTTTTTAAAGTGGTATAATGTCTTTAATATACTTTAGGAGAGGTAAAACACAAAAACATAGGCTTACACATGCAAAAATGAAGGAAATCATACCTAAAGAGCACCAAAAGTGCTATAAGTCAAGCTATATTACTCTAAATGCTATAAAATTTTATTTTAAAGTTATTTATTATTATTTAATATGTTTTATGTGTTATAAATCCTTAAAATCCTATAAAAATTAGTTCTACATGACTTTTCACAAAAATGACCTTGTTTATAGGCCTAAATGAGCTAAGTTGAGTAGCAAGTAATCACTTTTTAAAGGTATTGGATTTTATAATGGAAATGGAAGATTTAAAATAGCATATAAATAGTATTAAAATGTTTAAATATCATTATAATATTATATCTCCAATCTTATTCTTCATCTACCTCCAAACAGGCCTTGCAAGCTAGTGGCCTAGTGAACCTTCTTGCAAGCAAAATGATAATAACCCTAGGTGAGAGGTTGGCATGATTCAAGATGTGAATTATATTTTTATTCAGATGTAATGCCTCATTTTTATTATAATAATATTTATATATACACTATCCACCTTGACTATAATAATGAGGTGGATTAGTGTAGTCAAGAATCAAGAGGAGTTAGTTTGCCTCTCTAAGGAAAGAGGTCTCTAATTTAATGTTTTTTATTATATTTTGAGATGTAGTAAGACTTAAAAATATAAATACACTTGATTTACATGATCAATGTGGATTAATGGACATAACTGTGGATCTTATGTTTAAAATCATGCAATATCATGAAGATGCTAGTGAATGTAATGAGAGAGTATCAACTTGAGAGTTGACAATTAGTTACATGCAAGTAAGAAGAAATAAATTATGGATGGGGAGATATTTATACAATGATATTCTTAGAAATAGGATTTAAATAATTTAAAACATGCTACTCCTACACCTTAAGAAAGCAAATAGTCATTTGATGGAGTCAAAAAATCATTTAAGGTCTTTCAGACTACCTTATAATAATGGAACTACTTCATGGGAGTTGAAAACAAGTTGGTTGAATAATAACTGAAGCATTTAAGGTAATCACTTGGTGAGTTAAGATCAAAATGGAATCAAAGAGACCACCATCCCCAAATATATGTCAACACATGAAGGAATTTGACCACATCAAACACTTCAAATGCCCATGGTGTTCCTTCTATGTATTCCTTCATTCAAGGCAACCTCATTTCAAGAAAAAATGCTAAGTAATTTTATAAAGATTATCTTAGCTTAAATAATATGAAATTATTTACTAAAAGTGCCAACTGTGTGAAGGTGAAATCTTATATGGCACTACTAACCTACAAAAAAAAAGTAAGTAATTAAAAATGAAATTTATATGTATTACCTACAAAATCATTAATATTTGGTAAAATTGATTATATCTAAAATTCAAATGTCAATGCATCTAAACATATCCATCCATAAAACCACTAAGACATAATTTAATCTTGATAGTATCAGGAATAACTTCATATTCTGACTCATGAACTTTCCATAGATTTATATTTAATGGCCTCCCATAATATTTTTTCAATTGAATATTCATTGAAAGAACCAAATTTGAATAGTGTAGTATCTTATTGTGTGGTTAAAAGTCTTCAAAGAACCATATATATAAATTTTTGATTGGATATCATCAAAGCCAATTTATAGTGACCACCATAGACCCAACAAGATACACAATGTTTTCTCCATCTATGACTATGGAAGTTAATTTTTTATTTACCTCTATACACCAACATAAGTAGCAAGTTGTCTCCTCTTCATTGTCTTCATCTCTAATAAATATAAAAACATGATCTGTATCACAAAAAAGAAATAAATGGGATTAAATAATACACAACGAATAACATTCTACTTGGCTACACTAGATCAGATACATAGTCAGTCATGTGATGATGCCATATATATAAATTGAAATGATCATGGAACCTAATATGTGTTGATTAGAATTAGAGGTCTATAACTCCAATCATCCACCCAATCTTGTGATTCAAATTCATTCCAATTAGAGTCTATGAATTCAGAATAGAAACCTGCCAAGTGTTGAGTATGAATAGTCCAAAAGCCTACATTAGATATACAAAATGAGTGGAGCTCACTTGAATCCATTACAGTCATAAAATCATTATAATTTACCAATTTTTATTTCTCCTTTAGCCAAGATTATCCAAAAATATTATATTTTGGTTGAGCAACATGGCACATGTTCTCATTACACCATTCAACCATGCTTTCTACGTCAGTCAAATGAGCACCCTTATCAAATTTCAACTCTTCCCTTGTAATGACTCTTTTTACACATGATCCAACATCATCATGCTCCCCTTTTCCATGTCTATCCTTAGTGGAACTAAAAATATGTTATACACTAGTGGTAATGTGCACCCTAGTCAACCAATAAAACATTTGTGTATTCTTGAATTATTATGTGAAATAATCTAAACAAATGTAATGCTAATTGAAATAAATGTTCCTCTCAGTCAACTATGCATAGAACTTCTCAAAACAACCATGCAAGTACTCTATACAATGTGATCGGCCATTGATACTATTAGTTACATGCATGAATAGGTACTATTAGTTACATGCATGAATGCTATGTGCACAAATATGAAAACTTGTGATGAGTTGTAATATTGCGATTGAACTTCTATTTGTGGTTTGAATGTGTAATTTTTATTAAAGTTGAATACTAAAATAATTAAACTAAGTGGGAATGTTTCCTTGTTTATCTTGAAATTTTCATCCAACCATTTAGCCCTGTGTGTGTGCTTTGAATACTCATAAGCAATTTTATTCCATAATTTGACCATAAACTCTAAAATAGGTATCTATTTTGTAACAAGCTCACACCTTTTAGATTCTTTTCCATATTTTACTTGATAAGTCACATATTTATATTTGATTAAAACAGCTAATTCTTCTCCAATTTCACTTATCTCATCTTCATATATACAATAAATTAATTTTGGCAATCCACCATAAATGTTGCAATTTATATCCAAACATGCTTTGTTATAAAAGAGCAGTTCATTTGGTCTTTCAAAAAAAATGGTTAGAAAAAAATTCCTTAATTGATTTTGGTGGAACTTATAAGCCACACTCCTACAGAATATTATTAATATGCAAATTACAACAAATATGGCATTAAAACATCATAGCGCATTTCAAACTCAACATGTTGTCTAAAACAACAAGTGGTGTGCATGTGATTTATTTTTACATAAAAAGGTTTGACCATCTCAAAATATGTTTGACTAATATAAATTTGTGGATGTTTTTCCAAAAAGTTGGAGTATAATTGTGTTTGAGTCATATCCAAGAAATGTTTTAGATGTGGTTGACATTGATGAGATATAAATTTTATTTTGACTACATCTCTTGTATTGGGAGAAACTCTATTATTGTCCTAAAATTATGCTAGTAACTCTTTTAGAGCATCGGCTATATCCTTGTACTTTTGTGGAAGTCGACTAGAGAATGCCAAGAGCTCATTGGTATTAGGTTCATTAAGTCTTTTAGATCTTGAAATTAATTTTGCTAATATTTTTTCTATTTATATCAAGTGTTCAACTTGTTTTTGAAATTAATCATTTTAAAAGACTATTTTGAATAATTTGGACTTATACCTATTATAATGAAGTGGAAACAAATTTCTCTAAAAAAGTTTTTTCTATATCCCAAATAAATTGAACTATTTCAAACCATTTGGGCATAGATCATTTCAAATAAACTGAACTAATTCAAATAATTTAGACTCATACCCACTATGTGGAGTAGAGAATTTTTTCTCCAAAAATAATTTAATTATATTCCAAATAAATCATATTGTTTCAAACCATTTGGGCATATATCATTTTGAATAAATTGGATTATTTCAAATAATTTGGAATTACACATACTTAAGTGGACTAGAGAAAATTTTCTCCAAGAATAATTTTTCTAGATTCCAATAAAATTTGACTATTTCAAACCATTGGGTACAATCATTTCAAATAAATTGGAATATTATGAATAATTTAAACTTATACCCACTAAAGTGGAGTGGAGAAATTTTTCTTCAATTTTTTTATATTCCAAATAAATTGGACTATTTTAAATCATTTGGACATAGATCATTTCAAATAATTTAGACTATTCTAAATAATTTAAACTTATATCCACTAGAGTGGAGTGGAGAAAATTTTCTCCAGAAATATTTTTTATATATTCCAAATAAATTGGACTATTTCAAACCATTTGGGCATAGATCTTTTTGAATAAATCAAACTATTTCAAATAATTTGGACTTCTAAAAACTTAAGTGGACTCAAGAAAATTTTATCCAAAAATAATTTTTCTATATTCCAAATAAATTGGACTATTTCAAACCATTTGGGCATAGATCATTTCAAATAATTTGGACTATTGTGAATAATTTAGACTTATACCCACTAATGTGAAGTGGAAAAAAATTTCTCCAATTTTTTTTCTATATTCCAAATAAATTGGACCATTTCAAACCATTTGGACATAGATCATTTTGAAAAACTTGGATTATTAAAAATAATTTGAACTTATACCCATTAAAGTGGAATGGAGAAAAGTTTCTCCAAAAATATTTTTTCTATATTCCAAATAAATTAGACTATTTCAAACCATTTAGACACAAATTATTTTGAATAAATTAGACTATAAGTATATGATATGATACTAATTATCATCATTATGACACTAACATGCAAAACACAAGTCTCAAAAGGGAGAGCCAAAAAAATGGAGGGATAACCTCAGAGACAAAACAAAAACAAGTAGCATACATCACAAAGAGAAATCTAGCAAAACATTACATATTAGGTATTGATTTTGACCATGTTACTTTTCACGCAAGTCTAAGATTGCCAGTCACTAAGCCATTGTGTTTATCAGGTCCATATTTACTACCTAACCTAATGAAGCACACCATAAATTAATGATGATTATGAATCAATTGAGAAGCCCTACAGAGACCACCACCCTATGCTTAAGCATTTTTTGCATCCAAAGCATTCACCATATCCCAGATTGAACACAAGTCAACCAAGTAATGGGATACTGATATGAGGGCATCCGAGTCAAATTTAATGATGAAGGGGGTTAGAGATGGTAATAGTTCCAACTAGGAATGAACAAAATGGGTATCATCTTACATGCCCTCCACCATAGAAATTTAATGATCATGAAGGTGAACATAATAATCTTTAAACTCATAAAAAACTCTTAGAAGAACCAAACCAAGACATTGTAAACTAGAAAAAGGTAGAGCAAGCTCAATTATCACCTAAAATCTAGTCAGCCAGCCAATGAGGCCACCTTGAAACTCCTTCCATACAAAGGCCTCTACCATTTGACAAGCTTTCTCCCTATTTTTGACCACCAAAATAGGTTACTAATAAATAATGAAGCTACATCCACATTGGTTTTGTTATGCCAGATTACATAAAGGTAATCTCCACCAATAATAGTATGAATTTCCTCTAAAACCTCCATATTTAGAAGCCAAATGATAAAAAATATTCTATGATCTAAGACATTATCTTGGAAAGCCATTTCATGATGATCTAAATGGAGTAAAAAAATAGGGGAGGTAATGACCAAACTTGACATAGTATAATACATCTTCATAATAGAGGCAATCAATATAAGTGAGAAAATCAAGAACAAATGTGATAAGGAGAGACAAATGCCGGTACTTAATTAATTAAAGTGAATTTCCACCTATCATGATAAAGCACTTCACACTCAAGGGAATAATGTGTAACCATAAAGTGAAAATCCATTTACACATGTTGAATCTCTAGTTTACCAAAAATTAAATGCAATAAGTCTAACAAAATTTTGGAAAGTCCCATTAATCATAGGTGACATCACAGATCCACCAAATCAAGTCTTGACCATAGATCATATACAATATCCATCACTACATTAGTAACTTGGTCCACCCCCCAATTCTTAAGGAATTATACTTTATTTATTAGCTTTTGTGAAGCAATGTGATGCTAACTAAGATTTCATTTCATTCAGGATAGGCCAAATCAGGTGGAGGATGTTTTTGAGTTGCCAAGACTTAGCATGCTAATTACAAATCATATTTACTATGAGATTGGAATCTATTTCAATTATAAATTATTCTCTTTTGCATTGTCTTACAAGTTGTATTCATTATTGGTTCTATTTGGGAGTTTCACTGAGGTGGCATGAATGAAAGAATGAGAGTAATCTTGAATATTGCATCCTATTCCTGAGGCTCTTAGATTTACCCATGTTTCTCCATCAAAATTTAATTTAAATAAACCATTAGGGGGAGTCCAAGGATACCTATCACATATATGAGATAAACCACTATACACCCTTGAATTGCTAATGGGCCATCAATAAATAAATTTAATCAGAGAGAGACTTGAGAATTTTTTATTGTTCATTAGGAAAATATTTATGAGTTGGTGTCAATATACTAATGGATAAAGTTGGATAATTTTTAGATAAACTAATGGAATATCCACTTCTAAGGGCATTATATTTAAAACTTGGACCTAATTCAATCCTTTCAAGGTATCTCCAATTATAAATCAATATGCATGAAACGAAATACAAGTATTACTAAATTCAAATCCATAAATTTGAAAAAAATCAGATTACATTTGAAATAATTTAGAATTAATTTTTATGAAACTGATGATAATGTTACTAAAATTATAGTTTATAATCAATAAATACACTGGAAATAATCGTATGGTGAAGTTACATCCTTCTAAATAATGTTTCATATATGTTGGCATGATTTTTTTAGTTTCTCCCAAGAATGTGATGATAAATGTCATTTTGTTTTTCCAATCCTTTTCATCTTTCTGACTTTCATTTACACTATATCTACTTGCCATAACATAACTCATTTGCAATTTTTGTTTTATAACACAATTTCAAGAATTACAATCAATGAACATTATGTTGGAAATTAAAAAATCATCTCCAAAGGTCCCTTTAAAAATAACTTCATCCAATTTATTTATATTTATATTTATATTTAAGGAATTAGAATATTTTTTCTCTCAAACAAACATGAAATTTGAACTTGTGTAATCCATGGCTTAAAGGAGTAACCTCAAACGATTGTCCCCCATCGTTGACCAAAGGCCAACATGAGAAAAATATTGTAGTGCCACCTTAAAATTTTCTTTGGAATGATCTCAAATGTAGTATGACATATTTTATATTATATAACATTTTTCTCTTCCCATAACATTCATTTGCATATCTTTTTTTTTTGTTCACAACAAATAATAAGTCATCCAACCCCAAAATCAATAGTTTTTTCCAAGTTGGTTTTAGCTCTTCCTTTGAAATGTCTAAAATTTATTAAAAAAGAAAGAAATTATTTATTAATAATATTATATTATAAGAAATGTAACATGGAAATTTTCTATGAAAATGATTTACATGCTGGATTGATCATTGATGCATTTTTTATTTGCATTTCATACTATAACATATAAACATATTGCATTTTATTTGATTCATTTTTATTTGTATTTCCTTAATATCTTATAAAGATTCATATAAAAATATAAAAAAATATATACATGCCTAGGCACATGTAACTATATTCTATATACATTGATGTACCATTTCTACTACCAATTTTGTAACATACATATGCATATACATGTTTATAATGAATCCTCATAATCTAACCATAATATATATATATATATATATATATATATATATATATATATATATATATATATATATATATATATATATATATATATAAACAAATGCATAATAAATATTTGTTATGGTTAGATTATGATGATTCATTATAAACATGTATATGCATATGTATGTTACAAAATTGGTAGTAGAAATGGTACATCAATGTATACTGAATATAGTTACATGTGCCTAGGCATGTATATATTTTGTAACATACATATGCATATACATGTTTATAATGAATCCTCATAATCTAACCATAACAAATATTTATTATGCATTTGTTAATATATATATATATATATATATATATATATATATATATATATATATATATACCCTTTTTCATCAAAATATTCTTAACAAAAAATCTATTCTTCATCGAATTTCTCACAATCACAATACTTTTGTCTATTCAAACAAATCATTTTTATATTGATAAAGATCATGTATACTCAACATAAAAATTTAGTGTCTTCAATACACAATATAAAACATATTGAGTTATTTTAAACTAAGTAAATTAAACATTTAAATGGGTGAATACAACAACATTCAAGTTGACACAACATTAAAATGAACCCACACTTCCAGATCCCAAGCCAATGTATTATATTTTATTATCTTCTACACTCTCCTATCAATAAATAAAAATTCAATTGTAATGTGTTTAAAAAAGTAATTATAATTTATATATTATAGTATATGAAATATTATAATTGCATTCATTGAAAGGGTTTTTTTACCTTTTTGTAATTTGAACAACTGCACTCTTTCATTGAGTCTTTTGTTCCTTATTCCTTGTAAGGTATTATATAATTTAGTAACTAAAAATTATCATCATCATTTGATTTAATATTTATATTTAAAAAAAGTGTCTCGTTTTAGAGTTTTATCTTTTGATGTTTTCATGGAGGCATCAAACTACAGAGTTATGTCTTGGGTTGTTTTGTTGGAGACAAAAAGTTGTATAGTTGTGTTGTGAACTATTTTAATTGAGACATAAATAGATGGAAAAATATTTTGTCAGTATTATAAATATTTAATAAATTAAAAATTCTATAATTGTAAAAATATGCATGATATTATCTTACCTTTTTCAGCTTACAATTTGTCATGTTCATTGATTTGATTTTCCATTATTATTTCTTCATTTCATCCAATGCCATTAGTGCTACATGTTAAAATATTGCTAAGTTGTTAAGTTTAGAAAATAAAGCATACACACTAAAAGATTGTTAAGATGTTTTATTTGAAAAATAAACTATATTATAAAATATATTAAAAATGTTATGCACCTGATAATAATCGATGTAGTTGTTCTAGTATTGATTTCCATGAATTTATCAAAAAAATTTTAAATCGAACATTAAAAATTATTTTTTCTTCAATTTATAAAATACAAGATAAATTCCTTTCCATTTAGTACAAGCACACACTAATCTAGCTCCTATATATACACCTAGCACGTCACTTGTATCTGGATTATTGAAAGTAGAGATAAGTCTCTCCCAAAATAAGTTATCTATTTAATTTTTGAATGGGCTTCCTATTTTATGTGAACCAATCATTTGAAATTTTGGTACGTATTTATTGATGTCAACACTTTCCTTTAATTTACTTTGTTATGAATGAAGGATGAAATATTTAAGCTGAAAATTAGAGGAATTTTGAGAAAAATTGATACATGTAATATGAGTCCAATTGAATCCATCACTATCTAGACCCCAAAGTATGACACCCATATTTTGCATATAATGGAAATGATCAACACATAACTTTTTGAGAAAGTTCTAAATGCTAAAAAAAATTGCAAGTTTGTGAATGATGAATAAATTGAAAGCCCCAAAAATAACTTTATCAATCAATGCTTGAATAAATAGGTGAATATGTTTTTCTATAAAATATTTATTAACATTCAAAAGATAAATAATTATCTAATCAAAAATGAACATTGCACTGAAATCTTATAAAATAGATGGCCAAAGACATGAGGGGCCATAATGATAGCTGAATTTTTTTGTATATATCTAGGGAAGATAACTTACATCACTATCTTGATATTTTCTCTATATGCTTATTGAATCTGGAGATAATGCTTCCTTGCTTTTGGTTTTTTTGAAATACTTTTACTTAGGACACACAACATCAAACATTTTCACATAAATTATCTAATGCTCCATTACTTATTCAGGAGTGATTGATTTTAATTCTAAAAGTGTCAAATCATGATTGGTGAAATAATCTATAATTTTTAATAATATATTACTTTCCAACTTCACTTTTTGGTACGAAGTGTTTATGTTGTTGCACCCAAGGGGGTCAAGAAAGAAATAGACCCTTTTTTTAAATAAATCTACTAAAACTATTTTTTATTTATCTGAAAGCTCTTAAATATTTATAAGTACTATCATACTAATCAGATTTCAATCTTATTTATCTGAACTAGATAAAGTACCACTTTCAAATAAATAAAATGCCTTATCAAAAAAATCCCAAATGGATTGTTTTATGAAAAGAGGTCATTTTCTCTCCTAAAATTATTGTGATAAACAATTCATTAATGTGAATAAGTGTCTATCTTATTCATGTATTTATTCTATCTTTTTTTACCTATTTCAAGATTCTTCCAACCTCTCAGTTGGATAAGGTTACATTCAAATTGAACTCTTTCTACAAATGAGTCCTTATAAACTACTTCATCTGTTTCATTAAATTAGTTACATATTTTGTAAACAATATAGAATGGAGTAACTATTTTCAGAAATCGTGCCTTTTTAAAAAAAAATTCTCAATGATAGTGAATTGTATTCCTTACCTGAAAGAATTCTTTGTTGTATTGTAATTATGTCTTAGCCATCTACAATTTTGAATTTTTTGTTTATTTACCCATCATATATTCAAGGAATTATTTTGATTTGCTAATGCATTGAGGGTTATTTGGATCAAAAGGAAATAACAAAGCACCCTTCATTGGAAACTCATTATGTTTTAGAAATGAATGAATTATAGCATTCACCCCTATTTCATTAAGATTTCTTATTTTGATATTATCATCCCCCAATTTATAGATCTCTACAGGAATGTTCAAGGCATAATTAATAGAGGAAATATACTATTTAGAGAATTCACTATGTGTCTAATCAGAATTTTGTGCCAACAAAAATATATCAACTTTTTGTTCAATCTTATAATTATCCACTGGTGTGAGTAATTGTATAGCCTTTTAAAAATCTACATACAAATATGTTTCCCTTGATTGTCTTATTTTCTTCAATGCTTTTTCTATCATGATTATAAGGTATCTAAAATGCACATTTACATGGTGGCCAGTAGAAGAAGTTGGTGCTCCTTGTTCATGTTTTTATTTCAACATATTTTGTAGTACTAAATTATCTCTATCTATTAACCCAAACATTTCAAAGTTTCCATAGCTATTCAAATGAAACCCAAATGTTTCTCAAGAAGGAGAAAAAATCATTTTTATCATTTTTATTTTATTGAGTGTAAATTTATTGAAATTTACTATAACACGATGGAGAATTCCCTCTTCTCTATTGCATACTTCTTGTTGGAATTGAATGACATCTTCAAGTTCATCCTTATCATAGGCAAAAATTATTTCAATCTGAGAATATTATTTTCCAAATATAGCATTGAAAAAATAAATATTTGCATGCATATTTATCAAACTAAATAAATCAAAATACCAGTCAGTAAGATAAATTTTGTCTACACCATAAAATGGAAGATGACAATGTGGATTTAGTATTAGTTTTGGTATTTTAAAATGTACTATAGCCAAATTTTATTTGAATGAGGCCTTCTTATTCCTTTTAAGTGTGGGAATTTATTTCTCACCTGAAGATATTTTAAAAAGTAATTGAAATGATATAAATATTGATCTTTTGTAAAATCTAAGTTGTATCTTATATCACTTAGGAAATTGTTTTTGATTAACTAGTGATTATTTGTATATCAACAAATGTGAATTTTAATCTACAATGTAAAATACACATTAAATATTTGTAATATATACACTAACTTAGACATAAACTAAAAATGTATGACCAAACCAAAAATAAATTATATATAGATAGATGTAAGACTAATTTAAAGGGGATTGCCTAAAATATGACTGTTCATTTCTAACATATCAAACACTTATTAAACATATCATAAAACATAACACCATACTTACTTAGGGTTCTAACTCAATGAGCTAGAGGTATTTTTACAAAATAGTCACTACTAAGTTATCCTTTTCAATGATAAACACATTAGAGGTATCCCTTTGGAGATACATTCAATGTCACATTAAATTTATGACAAGGCCCATGAAATAATATGCTAGCCAAAGTAGGACTACCCAAAGGAAAGTGGAGAACATTTTAAATACATATAAAAAATGTATCAAGGATTATAAGTAAATAAAAAAACCAACCAATATAAATTGATAAGCAAAGGAATCTACAAGAAATTGTTTCGAAGGAGAAATAAGATGAGGAATTAAATTTCAAATATTCAACTTAAGGGGTCTAAGGTGAGGTGTCAAAATGCTCATCAACAGGTACCTTCAAGGTGTCTCTTAGGAGATACCTTAAAGTTACCCATGAAGGTATTACAAGGTTATTTCAAGGACCTTGAAGGGTGTTGTCAATGGTCACACATTCAAAGGGACGTTGAATGCATCTCCTAGTAATTACTTTCAACATGCACATGCATGCAATTTTCCTTCAGCTTGAAGGCACTACTTTAAGGGCCTTGTAATACCTTGAAGGGTACCTTCAAGGTATCTCTTAGGAGATACCTTAAAGTTACCCATGAAGGTATTACATAGGTTTCAAATATTATTTAATAAAGTTAAAAAAACTTTGAAACCTATATTTTAATACTCCCAGATCCCCAAAAGTAAGACACTTAGAATCTCTTCATTAAAATGGGTTCATATAGGATACCTCTAAGGATTTTATCATACATTCAAAAATATGTTGAAGGGATATCCTAGGAGATACCTTCATATCTCTTAGTAGATACGTTCATCATATATAGGAGTGGAATTTTCCTTCACATTAAAAGAACTACTAGGTGATGCCTTGAAGGGCCTTGTAATACCTTCAAGGTATCTCCTAAGAGATACCTTTCAAACATGAGAAATAGTTGATTCAAGGTATATCCTAAGAGATACCTTCAAGTTACCCATGTAGGTATTACAAGGCCTTTCAAGGCATATCCTAGGAGATACCTTGAAGGGTATTATCATACATTTAATGGGGCATTGAAGGTATCTTATAGGAGATACCTTCACCTTAAAATCACTACTAAGTTGGTTGTAATTCATGGGATTCTCAAAATAGAGATTTTGAGATAAAGTAGAATATTTAAGTGTTCCTCACTCCCACACTCCATGGACATGTCGGGTGGCACTACCTTGATGGAATGGAGACAATGAAACTTTATTAGTTCATGATAAGGTTTAAATTTTAAAGGCTTTAATCTCCATATTTTGGTACTCCTAAATTCTCAAATATATGACACTTGGCATCCCTTCATTAAAATAGGCTCATAGAAGGTTAAATATTTCTTTGGTCTATAGTCTAATACCCTGAGCTTCCATTATCTCTAGACCTTTGATATCTCAATATGTGATGTGATATCATCAAATCACAACCATGAAAGGTTAAAACATATTGAAAGGTATGAATTCAAGAATTAACAAGGTGTTCACACCTATCATCATCTAGAGGAATCAACCTTGAGTATGTGATAATCATCATTGATAGCTATATCAAAGTTAATGACTAAACATTTAGAGTTAATGAAGGTTTCACATATGGTAGGTAATTCAACTCACTAAAGTTGACTAGAATTTTCATAATGAATGGGCATTTAAACCAAAAGTTTGTTGTCTCCATTAATGGCATATGAATACATTCAATGTTTAAAGATTATGAATTATATATGCAAAAGCTATGCCTAAGGGGAATTTACTTAACCATTACTCTCAAGAGAACACTACCTCTTTGAGATTTTATATGTTCAAAAACCCTAATTCCTTAGAGGTGTTTATGAATTCAAACCAATCTTTTTTACATAACTAGATGCATTCATCTAGTTCAGTAATTGAATCAACTTCCAAACAATAAAATGTCCCTTGTCTGTATGATTTCAATAGCATGATTGAGTAAACAAATATAGTGTTTAAGAAAAGAGCTTTAGATTTAAGATTACACCATTATTTTAATCTATGGGATAAGGTAGAATCATTAATATTGTACTTTCCTTAGGACATAATTTCACTAGCCCACAAATAGGACATTGATGATTTATTGCACATCAAAGTGCAAGGTCATCATCAAGTTGCTGTGAAACTAGACGTAATGCCATGAATAGACCTTCTTAGATATTTTTTTTCAATGGAAATTTTACTGGTGATTGATTATGTATTAGTTAAAATAATAAATTGGATACATACATTTCAGGTAGGAATTTTGAGGGGTATCTTAGGTTACCTACCCTTGAAATAACCTACATCAAAAATTCACTAATTTCTGGCTTGAAAAAAACACAATAGAGGGGAAATTGAAAGAATGGATTATAGATGGATATAAATTGAGTCACAAAGGGGGCATTACATATAATTGCATCACTAAATTTAGACCCAAGGTTAGATAGAAATGGATATATTGAATAGATTATATGGATTTCCAAGTATTACATGTGTTCAAGTTCAGTGGGTTCTATTGTTGGACATTTTGTTGACTTGTAATCAATTGGATGCATTGAGAGAAATTATCTATGCCAAAATTATGTCCCAAATATTGTGTCTAGACCAAAGGCCTTCAGTTGAGAGTTTTTAAATGATGTTCTATTTGCTGGAATTTTTTATGGGAACCATTTACAAAAGCTATGGTGAGTTGTGGCAACCCTCAAAAAAATATGTGGCCAACATAGTTGGTGAAGATCATTCTTTTATGTTCATTCATAGATATAGGTACACAATTCAAATAATTTGTAATGAATTTTACCCTTATATATATATCATGAAATCCATAGAAAAGCTATGTCTAGGTTATGTAATAACATTTTGAGGACACTCTAAAAATGGGGAAACTATTGGTTATATATAGATGTTATTGTCATTATAATTTAAGGGACAAGGACTTCTCCCTTATTGCTAACATACCATGTTATGGATAAGATTACTAAACAATAAATAAATTTTCATGTTTATAATAGTATTGACAAGAAACTATCTCAGAGGCATCTCAATTATTATTTTTAGACTCCCATGAGTATCGACCCAATATAGTATGTTGTTAGATCACATTTCAACTAGGATAGAAAAATCAAGGCCAATTATAATCTAAAGTTGGCACCATTTAAAGAATGGGATCTACGGAAAAGGGCTAAAGGATGTCTTCAACAACTTTAGGAGAAGAAGAAGGTGCATGTTTATTATGGCCATGACGAGTATGATCATGATTCCATCTTATGAATTGTGCTTGATGATTTCATCGTATGGAAGAATATGAAGGATAATTAAATGTCTATGGTCTAGGCTTAGGCATTATAGTATATTCCTTAGGCCATTGAGGATCTAAGAGGGCATATAATCCCTAATGCCCACCATACCAGCCTCATGTCTCCCAAGAATAGGCTTAGACTCCTCTCTAAAATCCTACAAATGAGCAACCAATTGAATCTAGTGTCCATAGGGAATCTAATCCTTAGGTTAGAAGTGGCATTCTAGGGGTTCCTCCAAGTCTTCAAGTACCTTCCTTGATAATAACTCCTAACACCCAAGTTTTGGGCATAATAATTCTCCAAGAAAAGAAAGGAAGATCTATTTTATGATGACTACTTTTCTCCCATTAATAAATGTGACCAAAGTGAGCTTTTTTATTTATTGAAAGATTCTTTATCTTACATTCCAACTATTCTAAATTTTCCCCCACATACTATGGTTATCCCTTCATCACCTACATCCATTGGTGAGGATACCTTTACTCAAGGTACCTCTACCATTTCACCTCCAAACACATTTCAACCCACCTCCACAATAACTATTACCATCCCTTTACCACCATCTCTGATGATACTTACCATCACTGTTTCTCCTTCAGCTGTGTCACCTTCCATTCCACCTTCCACTCCCCCCATCTACGCCAACCATAGGAATCCCATGGATTATACTACTCCTACTTAAAGAAAGTATTTGGAATAAATACCATATATTTGTCTATATAATACTGAGGATCTCTTGAGAGGTAAAAATTAGAGGAAGTTGATATAGAAAATGAAGGAAAAACTCATGTAGGGTTACCTATGGAAGAATAAATAGAACTAGTATCATTTGTTAATGATTTAGAGGATGAAGATGAAGAAGATGCTTCTAAGGAAACAAAATAATAATTGAAAAGAAATATTGAAGAGACACCCAGATAATGAAGAGGTATATCTAGAGAAATTGAAAGCCTTGAGTCTGAGAGAACAACAAGTCCTCTCATAACAACCAAGCCATATGATTAATAAGGTAGTCTCTTCTACTATTTCTTCATATATCAATATTTAAATCTCATTTGTAATTTTACCTTTTATTATATCTCAAGGTTTTATATTTATTCCTCCTAAGGATTAATTAATTCTTTCCCTTTAGTCAATAAATACCCTAAAGAAGAGGGTCCATTTTGAAGACCAGTTAATTATGTCTATTTTTGATCTTTAGAGCCCACCAATTTTAAAAATAAAGTTAGATAAAATAAGAGTGCCCATTCCATAGGCCTCACTAGTATCCTTAGTGATAATGACAATGGACAAAACCCTTGGTTTGGTTAGGTACATAGTTAAGGTCATAGTAAAGAGAGAACTATCTCTAGGGGAGGGAATTATCCACCAACCTCTCTTATTTTCCACTCAGATTAATACTTCAATAGTGCCTCCATTAATTACACCTCCTATGAATCCTCCACCTTATTCATCTTAAGTCATAAGTCCAACTGAAGAGACATGGGCTCTCCTAGTTCCCCAATGGGTGAAAGGGATGGAGAAAGCTAGGGATGAAATATAAAATCTAGTTGTAATTGAACTATCCATAATGTCCACCAGGTTAGATAAGAAGAGTGGGATAATTCATATGGCAAGGAAGAGGAAGGAGGTGCACTTTGGTAAAGGTGAGGAGATGGATTTTGACTAGAGATAATTTTTTTATCTTGTAAAGAAACTAAAGAATAACCTAGTAGACCCTATAAAATATAGTGAGAAATTCAATGGTTTCATTGATTCCACAAGATATATTGAGAAATTCAATGATTTTATTGATTCACCAAGGACAACATTGAAGGAAATGCACCATAGTACTGAGGAGGCATTAAGAAAGTGGAAATAAATGAAAATCATCCAATCCCCTTAGGAAATTATTGTTGATGTACAAAGTGCAACCAATAAGTTATATGATATTTTGTGTAGTATGTGGGTCTCCAAAGTAGCTACCTAGACTAATCAAGGGAACATCACAAAGTTGTGGAACAAGATGAAATAATTGGAAAAGAGGTTTATTTTTTTGATTTTGTCTTCGAGGAATAGTTCTTTCAACCATTTAAATTTAATGTTAGCTATGGATGTAGCTCGATGCTTGAATTATGTCCTCACTAAAAGATATGCATCTCTTAGTTGCCATAATCAGATGAAGGCATTGTTAGGAATCTTTAATATCTATGAGAGTGAGGCCTTGGAAAATTTAGTAGATATGAGGGTCACTCAATTGATTACTCCTACTAGTGAGTTGGTCAATAGGCTTAATTTTGGGAACCTCCTTTATGCAGAAACAAATAATTTTAAGAAAGAGGTGGAGGAAACCATCTACAAAACTAATAAGGAGGTTATATAGTTGATGTATTTTGATAACAATAGAGTAACTAAGGATGAAGCTTTAGTAGATAGATTTAAAACCTGGAGGAATAGCAACGTAGGTTAATGGATGAAGCATGTAGAATTATAAATCTTTCCTTACTCAATTTTGATATTGTAAACAAAGAATTTGAGGCAAGGGACACATTATTGGAGAAACTTAAAGAAAAAGAGAAAGATTCATCTTCAGTTTTGGTTACTCAACTAGTTATAACACTAGTAGAATTTGGCAAATAAATGAATACATGACTAAAAATTTTAGTCATGATAACTAATAATGACTAACTTCTACTAATTTTTTGTCACATAACTATAAATGACTAATTTGATCATTGGGTAAAAAACACAACTAAATAATTAGTCACACAAATAAAAATTAGACAATATGATATTAAAGTGGGTAATTAAAAAAATATTTTAAATTGAGAAATTATTGGTGGGAGTGTGTTGTATTGCACATGTAGGGTTAATAGTGAATTGGGAAATTATTAGCAGGAGTGGGGAGTATAGTAGAGTACAGAGTTTGGCAAAGGTATTTCAATGGGGGAGTGGGGAGTAAAATTGGAATTATTTGTGTAATGCACCTCTACAAATATAAGGAGGGTTTATTAACTAATTAATGGAGCTAGAGCTAACCAGAGAGGGGTTGTGCGTCAATTTGATGACATGAGGCATTTTGGGTTTTATCATATAAGTATAATAGCTACTTGCATGGGTGATAAATATTGTTTGGAGAGGACATAGAGACTTATAAAAAGGTAGGAAAGGAATTTGAAATTTGGTATAATGAATTTGAAGTTGGCAAGGCCCTCTATAGTGAAGTCTAATTTGGGGATGCCCTCTAAAATGAGTTTAGAGGTAATTCAAAACCCTCATTACATTAAACACAAAATCTATAGCTTTCTAATTGGTAACTATATCTATCTATGAGAACAAAATCAATGTATTATAAGAGATGAGTTACATAAATAGGAGGGTATCTTGTCATAAGAAATTAACTACCATGTAACAATTTGGAGTTATTGAAATTATGAAAGAATTGGATGTTTATATTCATTGTATAATCAATATAATGTAGTGACCATATCTTGAAGTTGTCTATTTGTGTTCCATGTTATCATGCATGGGTGTGGTATTAATTTCTAATTTTTTAACCAATTTACCAACCTAATCCCTGAGGCTCCCTTTCACTAAGTCTTCATGGCATGGGTAGTTCATGTACATCATAATTAGTTTGTTATTGGTTGGTGTAACTTAGAGTAGTTACATAGGCAACTGAGTACTAAAACCGTATAGAAAATTCCAATTTAAAAAAACTATTTTTCATTAGTTTCCTCTATGCATTTTAGAGCATATGAGAAATTAACTTGGAACATGCATCCAAATTTTAATTCCTTTGATCACTTTTTCATTAAACCATAGGCTCATGTCCCTAGCCTAGACCTCAATGCTTGGGTAACATTGTATACAAGCTTAATATATTAATTGCATGGAATCCTAGAAGATGGTCTCATATGACATAGTTGAAAGTTATGATAGTTCATCAAATCAATGTGGTCACCAAGCTATTTTAATTGATACTATATTTCCACACATGGGATTATATAAATTATTATAATAAGTCATCTTATCTCAATATGATAATAATTTATGCTAGTAATTAATGCTTAAAGTTACAACAAAGAATTCATTATCCTATCTTTTAGTGTTTGTGTATTCATTAACATGGATAAGATTTACATATGTTTAAATGATTTTGGTTCATCAATATAACAAGCATAAATTTCATGTTCCATTGCTAAAGCATTTATTTAATTATTATCTAGATAAGGAAGGTCCTTAATAAAACATGGATAAAAACAACATTTTTTTAATTTCCAATCATAAAAAGAACATATGATTTTGTAGAGCAATGTGTAGCTATATTTATTGAATTTGAATTTTTACAAAGTGATTTGTATCTTATAGAGTGATCTAATTCTAATTCTATAGAGTGATATGAATCCTGGGTAAGTGTTAAAGAGAATGAGTTTACATGTATTAGATCCTGAGTAAGTTGAGTTTTTCAGATTTTTTTTTTTTTTTTTTGAAATAAGAAACTAAATTAAAATTTGAATGTAAAACATTGCATATGGATCAATGTCTAAGGTTTAATATGGATCAATACCATGCATATGATGAGTTAGTAGCCAATGAGAGGGATGTGGACAAATATCCATGTCCATGTACTGACTGTCTTAGTAGAAAGGTAAACAAAAAGAAATGTGATTTATCGACATATGATAAGATATGGGAATATTGGTATAATCCCTTAGGATTATAATTATTATGAAGATATGATAGAATTGTAGAGTGTGAGAGATGAAGAGGCAATAAACATAGCTGAAGTGCCACCAAACATAGATGAAAAGGTAGTAATGTTAGATGAAGGGTTTGAATTTGATAGAATGTTGAATGAGGGTCTAAACAATGATTGGGCCAAGGTGATAGAGGATGCTTTAAAGCTTATGTATATTAATTGTAAGTTAAGTCTTTTAAAAACAATCCTTCAAATTCTTAATTTGCAGGTGATGCTTTGTTGGACAAATGAGAGTGTAGATCAGTTATTACATTATTAAATTCATTTTTACCACCCAACTCCACATTGCCAATAAAATGAAGTCAATGTAAAAATAAAATCACTAAGATAGACTTAGGGTATGAAAACATCCACACATATGGGAATGGTTGTGTATTATTTTTCAATAATCTTGCAAGTGAGAGTGAATGTCTGAAATGTCATGAAGCGAGGTATAAACAAGGGCTAAAATTAGTTATGGCTCCTAGAAAGGTTCTTCACCACTTTAAGATAATCCAAAAATTACTCCAAATGTATAAGTGTAGAGACATTTCTAAACTTATGCAATGGCATGCCCAAAATAAGAGCACTAATGGAAAAAAACATGTGCTTGATTCTAAGATGTGGATGGAATATGATAACAGATAACCTGATTTTTCTCAAGATCCTCATAATATAAGGTTGGGTTTGGCTCTAGATGGGGTGACCCCATTCTAAAATCAAAGTACTAAATGTTCAACTTGTCCAGTGTTTTTAATAAATTATAACTTGCCTCCATGGTTAGCAACTAAACCATTTTTCTTAATGTTATCATTGATTATACTAGGAAAAAAAAGTGTGTCTTCAAATACAATCGATGCTTATATAGAGCTATTATATGATGAGATAATGGAATTATGGAAAGGAATTGAAGCAATTTAATCTTTAATGGATGGTCATTCAATCAAATTCACTTTAAGAGCTTCCTTATTGTTTAAGATTCATGATCTTCTTGCATATGGTACATTGTCTGGTCTCACTATTCATGGATACCATGGATGTCCTACTTGAAAATTTAAGGATTTTGTAAGGCACTCAAGAATTTTATGTAAGTATATTTATTATGGACATCATGCTTACCTTAAAATTTATCATCCATATCATGGACAAAAAACACATTTCAATGGTCAAGAAGGGAATTGTGAAGCACCATTGCTAGTAACAGGTGATTACATTGTTGAGAATGAACAAAAAAGAATGTTATTTATAATTGAAAATGATGGGATTTCTAGTATCAAATATGATCTATGTAATGAAAGTGGTGTAAAATGGTTGTGCATATTCTATAAGTTGCCATACTTTAAGGATATAACCATTAGGCATACTATTGACTTTATGCATACTAAGAAAAATATAGCCTATGTTATTATAGAAAATATTTTAGGTGATTTTGATACTATTTCATCATGTCAATACTTTCAACAACTAAAGATTCATTGAAATCTTTGGTTTGAAAAATATGATGATGAAAAATATAGAAAACCTAGTGCTCTTTATGTCTAGACAAAGGAAAAACATGCACAATTCTTATAGTTGATGTCTCAAACTCACTTTCCCATTGGATATGTAAGTAGTAGTATTAGAAGTCAAACTAACATTAATAGCTTAAGAGGCCTCAAGACCCATGAAAATCATGTCATAATCAAGAATATTTTACCTATTATGGTAAATATATCAAGTTTGGCAAAGGGGCTAAGATTGGAAATTATAAGGTTGGGCCTAATATTAAAGAGAATGAGTTCACATGTATTAGATCCTTCAAAATTTGATAGTTTGAGGGAGGAGGTTGTTAAAGTCCTTTGTCTATTGGAATGGGAATTTCCACCAACAATCTTTAACATTTCTATGCATCTTTTGATACATCTAGAATATGAACTAGAATATTGTGGACCAGTAAGAATGACATGGATGTATCCTATAGAACTATATATGAAGGTTTTAGAAAAAATTGTTCATACTAGGGAAAAACCAAAAGGCATCATGTCTGAGGGATATTCAATGTACGAGGCCATGGGATTTTGCACATAATATATGAAGAATTTTAAAAATGTTAATCAACATGTATGGGATGATGATGATGATGATGATGAGAGAGTTGTAGGTGAATTATTAGAAAGCAATGGATTTCACTTCAAGATATCACATCAAAAAATAAGTGTAATACATGCATATATTCTTCAAAACACATCTTCATTTGATAAGTGATGAAGGTAAAAAAAATTACACAATAATTTATTTACTCAATTGCATTTACACATTTGTATTATTAATCTTACTATTTGTATGCTAATATTCTATGTATAAAATATGAAAAATAAAATCAAACTTGGATACAACATCGACCTCAAAAGCGTAGACGTCATGATTTGATTAGAGGTGATTCTTTTCCAAAATTGGAAGAATGGATTGCTAATGCAGTTAGTGATGCAAAAGAAGAAGGTTAATATATAAAAATGGAGGAAATTCATTTTCACAATATCCACATTTATGGGCAATGCAATTTAGTAGAATGTGGGCTTATGGTAGTCATTTAAGAGTGGAAGAAAAAGACAAAGGAAAGACAAATTGTGATTGTGTTGTTAGTGCTGAATTTATTCATGAAACTAAGAAGAAATTTTATGTTGGATTCATCCAAGAAATTATTCAAGTGGATTTTGGTGAAAATAGTCCTATATTATTAAAATGTAAGTGGATCTGACCATGCACAATATATTTTGATGAGTATGGATTTGTACGTGTAAATAAATGATAATTTTTATTAGAGACAAATGAGCCATATGTTTCCCCTCTTCAAATTAACCAATAATTTATAATTGATGATGTAAGAAGCCTAGGATGGTCATATGTCTATCAAACAAAGTCTTGTTCAAAATGAAAATTCATGGAAGTTGTGAATATAATGCCTGATGGGCAATATGTTAATTTCTAAGAAACATTCGAAGAAGTGGATAAAGATGATGGAGTGTTTAAAGAAGATACTTTGATTACCAATGAATAGATTGGGAGAGAGAATGTATTGCATGTCATAGATGAGGATGAGGAATAAAATCAATTAGATGCATACATGAGTGATCAAGATTCTGATCTTGCTAGAAATGCAAATGATTATGATGATGTTTTGTCGCCTTAACTAGCTATCAACTTAATTTTTTAGCTTGTCACCTAAACTTTAGTTATATGTATGGTGTAATTTATTATTGAATGTAATAAAGATATAAGTTTACGTGTGCTTATTCATTATTGATTTATTGATATATTTTTGAATGTAATCATCATTATTCTACTGGTACATTATAGACAAAACCTGAGATATTCACTATTGATTTGAAGTAAATTTAAAGTTAGGTTCAATCATTATTCTTAGTTTTCTTACTTTGGTTGAAATTAATTTTGTTTAGTTAGAATATAATTTCTTATATGTCCTATATGTTTTATAGATGTTAGACTTTTCTAGCTTCTCTAGAATTGATAGATATGAAAAGAAGAACACAAGGTCTAAAGGTATCAAATAATATAATAAGATACCTATTAAAGTAAACAACTCTTTAAAATCCTGAAAATAAATTATAGTCATTTCTTTGATATTTGGATAGCTTTAATTTTTAATACAACTTCTAGCCTCCACATGCATTGAATATGCTTGTGTGAAGGAAACAATAATGAACATCTATGATTTAATAATACATATAGATATCTTAACATCAGGTGAACAAAATATTTAATCTATACTATTAAAAAATTCATGTGAAATGACAAGTAGAATTCTATGTCATTATCCCCCTTATTTTTATGCTTCCCCTAACTTTAGTATTGCCATGTTGTTCTGGATCATGCTATGTTTTACTTCTTCAATTCTCCCCCTTTGATTTCAATGGCAAAGGTTTTGGTCAATTAACCCCCTGACTTAAATCTCCTCATCAAATTGTAGTGCAAAAACTTTAAAAGACTGGAACCATAACAAGAGGTCAATGATGAATTAAAAGACCAAAATCCTTAAGGTACAAGGGTTCCATACTTAGACAAAATTTTGAAAAAAGATAACCACTATGTTAGAACCTCTAAAATTTGCCTAGTTTCATTATCATAACTAGCCTTGAGCTCAATGACTAAATCCCTGATTCCTATACTAAAAGTCTCTCTACCTGATTAAGCCTCATCATTATAAACAAAGAAATGATCTTTTAGGTTTTATTGACACTAAAAACTAAAACTAAGAGACTAAAAAATTAGAAAATTATTTAATATTTTCAATAAAATGATATCTAAAATATTGAATTCATAATATACCCCTATATTCCAACCTAAAATACATAAAAAAGATAATACCATAGCCTCATAAGGGGTAAATAGTGACATTATAGCATGGTGATAAACAATCACTCAATTACTAGAATTAACTTGCTATCCTATGGGAGTCTAAAGGGGTGTGTGTGGGTTAGTGGTATGAGACTGTCTGACCTGCTATCCCACAGCAAGTAAAGTGAAGGTGTGTGGTATAGCAGGGAGAGTAAATTGCTAACTCTACCATATCACTACCCTACAGTGGTCTTCATATGATAGAGTAGTTCTACGGTATAAGATATCAAAACATTTAAATCATTAGTGATAATGACTACACCTCTAAACATGAACCATTCAATTTCTCAAGATCAAAGGCATGTATTCAAATTTAAAATATGGACAGATTATGAAATATTTTGTAAGAATTGACATTAATAGTGAGGTGACTAAGCTTAGCAATAAATATACTTGGGGTTCGATGCCATTTTTGCAATCATTCACACAACTCAGCATACCAGAGGCAAGGGAGTTCAAGGAAGAAGACTCTACAACTATTATTTCCTTAGGTAAGTTCCCAAAAACCATCCATAGCAAGTGTATAAAAACCAAATTTTCTCAATTCTACAAGTAGACACTAAACTAGGAAAGGTACAAATACTCTGCAGCTAACTCAATCAACCTTTAGGTGGTTAGTAACTTAAAGTTACTTGTTTTTAGCCCTAGTTGGGTAACTGATAATATATTCTATTTTTCTATTTTAATTATTTTTATCCTTTCCATTGTCCTTATCTTATTCATCTTTTGGTAGCACATCAAATTTTTTATGCATGTGAGGGATCCATACAACTACTATGGAGGATCCTCTTCAATCATCTAATTTTCTTCTAAGATAGTTGGATGTGTCCTTAAAAACCAATTACTTATTATCACAACAATAGTTGGTGTCCTATGTAGTGGTTATCAGCTCCTATTGGTGAAAGTTTATAGTTATTATGGGAAACATATAGGTGAAAACCTATAGATTCTATGGACAACCTGTAGGTGGAAATCTTGTAGCTTGGTCATTGCTACGAGCAACTTGTAGGTGAAAGCTTATAGTTGTTATGGGAAACCTATAGGTGGAAACCTATAGGTTGGTAGCTGCTACAAGCTAGAAGCTCATTTTGTTGTGGGATTCTCTATAAGTTTTGTGACCAAGTAAGATTCCTATAGTCTTATTCTACCCTTCAAATGTCTACTAAATAAGGTTACACAAGTATAATCTAATAAAATAAAAAGCATCATTAATCTATAACACATGTATATATTAATGCACATATATAATCATTCATTCATTTACATGAGTCATGGATAGTTCCAAGGATTCATATAGGAAAAATATATACAAATGAGTATGGATAAGGCTATAAATAGAAAAATTAGTGGCATCATGACACCCCCTACTTAACCTCTTGCTTATCCTTGAGCAAACCTTCCTTGCATTTTGAAGCCACAAAATTTCTTGAAATCTAAGGGATTAATACAACCCATCCCTTTGAATATATAAAAACCTTTAGAATCATCTATGTTTTTCTATCTTTTCTTTTTTTCCTCTTTGTCATCTAACACATTCCCTTCCCAATCGAGAATTGGGAACCAAAACATGGGTGATGAAACATCAACCCTAGCTAACTTATCATTCTTTTTTTGAAAATATCAATGTACATATATATTATGTGTATTGCCTCTCTAAAGTTCTGAGGGGAATAAGGTTCTTTTCATTTCAGGGTGTTTGAAAGCTCTACCCATCTATCCAAATAGGAAACAAAAAAATATTTTTCATCTCCTTCCATGAGGCTCAAGTAGTGGTTCTAGACCTCAACTTGTTTGTTTATGACCCATTCTTATGGACTATCTTCATTCATAAAATCAATCCATTCCTCTATTATAGCTTCTGAATTAGTATATTCACCCCTAATCATTAGGGTAGCCTCTTTTTATTTCTCTTGATAGCCCTCAACCTGTTTATTTCTTCTTGTTTCATTTAGGACATATGAGGTAAAGACATTCAATTGGACATCCCCTAGGTATATATTGGGATTCTACTTTGTGTCATGTGGCACAACATACTGATGCATGTAAAACTCAATCAATTGTGCCTAAATATCAGGGTCAGCATGCCTATAGACCTCAAAGAAAGACTTAGAATTGCATACCATGTAGGACTGATCACTGTATATCCTCTCATATTTGAATTTGAGCCACCTTTATTCTAAGTATACAACATATACCCTAGAGGATGATTTGCATTCCATTAACATCTGAGTGGTATCATGCATGTTAGTGATATTCTCTTTCAAAACAATGATCCTAGTTTCATCCCTTTCTAGGTTTTTTTTAAATCCTTCTATTGATCCCTTACTTCAACATATACTTTAAACCTTTGTATCAACTGCTTATGACAAGTTTCATCATCACTGATCTTTTCCTCAAGAAATATCAAAAGGTCATTAGTTTTTATTGGCTTAGCAGCTGAGAGGTCTACATATATTACTTCTTTTGCTATAAGTACTTTTGTAGTGGTCTCTACAAAAGAAAACCTATTGTGGGATGGTACCAAAGCTAGAGCATTATCTATTGTAATTTATTTTGGGGGTACACTAGTGACATCTATAGGTAAGGTGGATGATGCTGGTATAAACACTTCTAAGGGAGTTGTTACAGGCTCTTCTGATGTCCTTTCCTTGCTTGACTCTTCTTTCATAGATGGCTTTAGAATTTTTTCTACCCCCAAAAGTGTTCCCAGGCCTCTTTTGACTTTTAACTCTACTATTTTGTTCCTTAACCTATATATCTCTTCCATGGCTTATTCCAATGTTTGGAACTCTTGGTAATGAGGAACTATGTCTTCCTCTGCTGCTTCTTCCTTTGTCCTTTTTTCAAGCAATTCTTCCTATTTTATAAGCTAATACAACATTCTTATTTATTCTTCTGTATACCATATTTGTTTGAGTATCTCCATGTCTTCTTCTCTTAATTTGGGTTGCTCAGCTGACTACATTTCCTCTTCCTTTGTAGAATCTTCTTCAATAGACCATTATTTTGTCTCAAACCCATTAGAGGTCTTATGAATTTTGGGATCCTTCTTTTTCTCTTCATCCTCACTGATGTCTATAGGTGAGGATGTTAGGATTGACCTTTATCTTTTAATTCTCTGAGACCTCCTAGGAAGAGGTCTCCTCTTTGATGCAAAGGGATTCTTCTTTTCAATCTTCTTTTTTTTTTAAAGAAGGGGAGCTATTGAAACCTATTTCTCCTATGTAGATAGTGATGGAAGAACTTGCTAAAGACCAAGTTTTGTAGTATCCCTTTCTTCCTATGTAATTAGTGATGGAAGAGTTTCTTCTCCTTTTGAAGGAGCCATGGTGAAATAATATACTTCTTTTACTGATATAGTTAGAACAACAAGATAAGGAATATTCTACCTAGTTTGTTTTGGTGGACTTTCCTCCTCTATATCCTTAGGAGGTAACACTAATTTTTTTCATCTTCTCTTACCCATAGAAACTACAAGTGAGATTGTAGTAGTTATGGGCTTACTAGTTACAATAGTACCTATAGTATCCTCTTGTGTTGTTTGCTAGACCTATCCCTTGGGAGATTCTCCCTCATTTTTTCCCTCCTCTTATTGAGGTTCACCAATCCTTAAGGTTAGAAATTGTTCCCAGTTAAGGTCAGGTCTAGTATCTCTTATTCCTTATTTAACCAACAACCAAATTAGACAATGATGAGACAATTATTTCTCTAAACCCCTTTAGTATTCTTTAGATATATTTTTAAGGATATTTCACAAGTGGTTTTGGACATTAATAGTCCTACCATGCCTTAAATGATTCAAAAATTTGAATTGAAGATTATAGATCAAGGAGTACCTACCTTCACATGTCAGATATTTGATGATATACGAGGACACTTCTCTCTAGGTTGGGGGTAGACTCAGTCTCTCCACACTTCCTTTCTTAATCACTAGCCTTTCATTGTCTTAATAAAATTTTTGTTTATCTAGTTGGCCACTAAGTTTCTCTTCCAAGTTTTTCCCTGTTCTTGGCAACCCAGTAACCTAGCTTACCATTTATTCTATAACTAGAAATGTGATGCCAAATATTATTGCATGTTCTCTTATTGAAGACCCTACAAATTCTTTAGTGAGTTGTTTTAGAAAATGTTGTAGTTTCTCAAAATAGGTAGCCTATCTAACCTTGCTAAAGATGGCCCAACTATTTGGGTCTCCTTGTAACTATCTATGGTATGAGGGTTCCCTTCTCACTATTAAACCTCCCATTTTGGCTATAGTTTATCTTCTTATCAAATTTTCCAAATAGAGATCTCTTCAAAATACTCAATTTTACCTTCAAACTATTGCCTATAGTGAAGAAAGGTTATTCAATAATGGTAGTTTTGGTTTTAGGTTGCAACAATGTCTTGCTTAGGTCTTTTTGTGAATGACCTTTGATCTTGAAGTGGAAAATAATAAAATTGATTGTTTTCCCCATTCAAATATGGGTGTAGTTATGGAATAATCATGGACTTTCAATTTACATGTGTATATTATTGTGTGATTGATTACTCACAACATTCTTCCTCCCCACGTGAAGTGTCACTTGTCTCCAAGTGACATGGTACATGTAGGATGCAAAAAGATAGGATGGAGTCATAATGAGGGCTTTAAGTGGTGAGTTGGCATAACTCATGACAAGACTCAATGAATGATGTTTTAATGATTAATATAATTCATGTTATATTAAAAAAATAAAGTGATTTTCTATGACTAAAAGATACACCATACCTTTATAACCATTTGTTCCTAGTATTGTGGCA